>MU615304.1:0-10283 GCA_025201725.1 Chytriomyces sp. MP71
TCTAAATTGCGATTCCGAAATTGCGAAGTGTGAGGCATTTCGCAAACTGTTTGGACCTTGATTGAGCACAATAACAGCAAGAAGAGATGCAAAAGTGTCGCGTTCGCTGTACTCTACTTTGCTGTGAAATTATGGTTGTTACCGTGGAAAAAAGTGGGAGGATGAGTGATGGGTGAAACAACTTCAATGCCGTAACGATTATGACCGTCACCATTCCATCATAGAATTCGGCAGCTTTCCTTCTTTATTGCGCTTGTACAAGAAACGTGAATAGTATGGGTTATGCGGCAACACCAGGAAAGCACTCATTGTAAGTGTTCTTTGGGTGCTTGTTGACATGGGCTACCGTGTCGTTGATCGACGGCATGGTTGCCTTGCAAATAGTGCACGGATACGTGGGCTTGGCAGGCTTCACGGGCACGCCGGAGTGTGTCAGCGGGGTACGGAGGCCCGCAGCTTCCAATATCTTGTTCTTCTTGTTCCGAAGGTCCTTCTTGGATGCGCCCATTTTCAATACAGATGATGTTATTTAGTTGGGAACGAGGCTGGCTGAAGATGAGGCGAGCTTGGCCGTGTGCTTGGGATGCACTGTGACGTTCAACTTTCGGTTGAAGAAAAAACAAAATGGGAACGTCGCAATTTGCCTCCACTAAATTCCTTCTGCCACTGGCTTCTGCCATGTGCCTTTTTGAGTGGCGTCAACTTAGCAGACGAGGTTAGGCGTGCATTCGAGTTACCAACCACAATGATCTATCAGGGGCGAATTGAACGGTCGCCCAGGTGATCATATCAAATTTGTGTATTTTATGGCCTTCCGAAATAGAAAAGGAGGTAAATACGCCGCCGATGAGTTCCCGCCAACAACGCGACCTGCGCCTCCTCAACACGGCGTGAACATCTTCCTCTGGCCCTCCACAGCCGAACTGGCAGCATCACGGGCGTGACTACCAAGCACTTTACGCCACTCTACGAGTCGTAGAGCGCGCGCATAGCCTGAAACTGGACGGCAGTGGCTCTCGTCCTCAGTCGCACTCCTCCTCCCACTCATGGGACAACACTCCGCACGCGCCCTCGAAACTCAATTTTCAGATGACTCGCGGACGCCAGCGACGCGCCCGAGGCGTTAGGCATGACGCGGTGTGGACTGGTAGTTTAGACTTTAGGTGAGGACGATACAGCGCACACGATGAGCCAGGATGGCGACCACGAAAAGGTGGCGCGAATATCTTGGAGGACGACAGCGCTTTGGTGAAGAAGGAGTGGCAAGTTTCTCTGAGTCATTCTCACTGCCTCGATGCAAACATTGTTTTGCAGGCATGAGTGGCTCTTTCTTTGGGAGTACACGAAAAATGCGCCTCACGTTCCGTAATACCAGACGAGAGTTATGGTAGCTCTCACTGCCATGTTCATTTACTCCAAATTGCTGGTAAATGTTCAATAGGATTGAATAGGACTGTGGATGCCTGGAAACGATAGGGAGCGTGAAAGTGGCAAGGGTGAGGACTATGAAGACGGTCCAGCCTGTAGCATTCACTGATACCAGGGTCTCCCGGTATTGCAATAATTTTCTCTCGATGATGAGCAATTCGTCATGACTGGTCCTGTCTCTTACACGAAGTGGGCGCAGGGTCCCTCCGTTCTCGGTGGCACCAAGCCCGGAATTTAAAAAATTTTGAGAACCCATAATGGAACCACGCCACCCATCCAAACAAACAAGCAGCAAGCGCACGCAGCCAGACCTTGCCTGGTCGTGGATTGGTGTATCTTCCGTTTCTACTTCATCCGACGGCAGTGTGGAATGGGAACGCATTGCTCCCACCGCCGAGCTCGAACCCGGAGGCCCTCCCGTGACCCCAAACCCCCTCCCTACTACTCCCGAGCTTTCTCAACAAACCTCCAAGCCTCTTTCGTCCCGGGATCATATCACACCAACCCTCCTTCCCTTCCCAGACCCCGACGCGGACCCTGCAGCCACCCAGACACACCACCTCGACGCACAGGACGCAGCTCTTTTCGCCATAAGCCCGAAACCAACCGTGAGCGCCAAGCAGGGCGCGCAGAACTCGCCGCACGTGTCGATCGCGTCGTCGCTGCACGCGTCAGTGAGCAGCGACGAGGACGACCGTAGCGCCTCGCACGGCCTCTCACTCATTGCTAGTGCATCCGAGGGCGACGACGCGGCGTCGCTGTTAGATTTGCTCGTGCGGGCTGGCGTGCCGTCGCGCGCAGTGTCGCCTGTGGCGGCTGTTGAGGTTGTTGGGCAGGACCGGGAGGTGTCCGAGTCCAGCCGGTCGAACAGTGAGAAGGGGGATGGGGCTGTGCAGGATAAGCAAGGTAAGATGGCGCGCTTGTTCGATGGGTGTGTTCACCACCCCATGTGCCAATCAGTTCCAACGGACCAGGCAACTCTCGCGAGCGAAGGTAGACCGAACGCAAAGGTGCGACTGCCAAGGAAGTCTCCCTCAGATTCAAACGAGAAGTTGTCGAACGCGTCTATTGCCGATTCCTGTGGAGATACTGCGGCGGATGACGATGATTCGGACTGGTATGCTCCATACATTCACAGTTTGGCAGACTTGATACTAAACAAACTACTCTTAAAAAAGGATGTGGCGTATTTTGAAATTTGGTGCCAAGTTTGCCATGACAAGTGTCTCCATAGTCCTCCTGTCACGTCTGATTCGGTAAGCCATTTCGCCTTTCCTCATGGCTCCTCAACTGATACGTGCCTACCGCGTCATCATAAGAAGGATTGCAAGAGTCTGTTGGCCTTCTGCATTCAAGGAGCCTATCACAGATGGGGTTGGCCTGTTTGCAATCTTGTTTCATTAAGGTTAGACTTCAACTCCGACTGGAATCGGACTACGGCGAATCCGCGCTCGTTATCGTGTATTGTTATTTGGCGATTGAAATAAAAGTGGGTGCAGTAGCGGACAATCAATTCAGAAGAAGGAAAGCCGAAATTATACAAAATACTTACCTTTCTTGTTCTACTAAATTCGTCTTATTCACACAATGATTTAACTTTTATCATTGACGCGGCAAAAACACATGACATGGATATCTATTTATCTCGTACAATATTAATATTTGATTCTCGTATAATGTAACATAAAATTTAACCACATGGTTACATAATAACTGTGCCTAACTGCATTCTCAGGCCAAACCCATTTCACCGTACTTCTGGCAAGCTTCTACAAGAAGTGCATGCGAATCGCCATTAAGCAGGACGTTAACCACAATTGTAAGAGGGAAATATGGTCAAGATAGGCGTCCTTGTGAGGAAACTCGATGTCCACACTAACTGCGACAAACTGCTCAAATTTCCTTGAAATGCCTGGATGAGGGCAACTTCCCCTTTTCGGAAGAACCCCACATATCCTCGTAACACAGTGAAAAAACCATGTATCTCATCGCGATGTAAACGCCTCACTTCCAGCTTGACTTTGACAAAATAATTGCTCATTACTTTAATGCACTTTATTGAATACACTTCGAATGTGAAATGTCAAAATGCGGGTGTCCTCTTTGAGTACTGTTGACTTCTTGATACCGTATTAGACATACGAGGACACACCTGATCATCGATATATCCTTGTGCTTACATGTTCATTGCCCTGATTCTGTATGGGGTCTTTAATTTTTTCGTTATCAAGGTCATATTGATTCTCACTACTTGTGTCAGTGATGACGGACCTCATTTTTGCCGGCATCGCGCTCGCGTTCGATATAAAGGCTTCATCGCTCGTTTGCAACATCTTTCTCTTGCTCCAAATAATAAATCGAAACGCACTACGCCCACTATCGCTGCCTGGTAAGGTATAGCCTCATTCTGGCTTTTCGACTGGTTTGTGACCTGATTGGATTTGCCTTCACTGGCGACTTTGAGGCACCCCTCGCCAGCGTGGAAAGGAACTTGGCGCTTCGTGGCTTCCAGCTTCTGGCTTCGGGCCCAAGTGGAAGCGGGGTCCCAGTGCGATAGGTATGGAATCGCAAGTGAAAGGAAAACTCAGAATTGCGTTGGCTCATGGTAATCACGACGAGGAAGAAGAAAATATTTTCACCTTCAAGAGTCAATTTATTCTCAATATAAACGATAGTTTTTTCTTGATCAATCAGACTGCACGGTGACATTTGGGAGTGCCCCACTAAAAGTTGCTTGCGTACAGTCTCGTCCAATTGACAAAGGGCTGACATCCGGAATAGGAGAACATATGAGTTCCATGCATGCACAGAGCACAAAGAGCAAAGTAGCCAATGGTAAAAGTGGGGTGGAGTGCACGCGATGAACGATCATCGTCTGCTTAGCATATCGGCCACGCGTTCCTTCTGACAGATCGCCATTGAAGGGAGCCAGGCCTCAAATTGGAGCTGAGACTGCGAGGCCGGCGACAGGTGATTCAGGTCAGGGATCTTTTGAAGAAGTCAGAGAAGCTATGGAAGCTTGACAACCTATGTGGTGAGAATTGGTCCAAAAATGAGCGGCAAGCGGGAGGGCAGCCCACACGACGCGGTGGTTGAAGGGGAAGCAAAGCGGGTGAGGCGGGAGGAGACGGAGGGCGGCGTGGACATGCTGTACGGGTTATCGGCCCTTGAGGCTCGCGCAGAGCGGGAGCGCATTGCCGCCAACATTCTTCATGCGCTCGACGCGGACACGCCCGCTTCGTCCTCGTCGTCGTCGTCTCCAGAATTCGCAGTGTTCAGCAGCGCAGACGAGGCTGCTGCGTTCAAGTACCAGTCACTTCCATGCGACCCGAAAACAAGCGACGCCGAAGCCGTGCACGTCGATACGCTCTTCGCGCGGACGACGGTTTCGGCACCGGCGTCGAGGGCGCCGTCCGTCGCACCGTTCAAAAATGGGACAGTGTCCGGGAAGGTGTCAGACATCTTCGCAATGCACCAGCGCAAAATGCCCCCTCCCTTACCTGGAAGAGAGACTGGCACCCCCCCGCGCTTCTCAGACGGACTCGCGAGCACGCATCCGCAAGAATCAAAAACTACTGTCAACTGCGACCTCGACAAGCCAGACGATGCGGACGCCGTCCTCATAGCCGCGAATTGGTGCGCAAAATTAGGGCTCATGGGTGGATTTCCACCTGGATACCGATTGGTCAGTTTGCAGACCAACCCGTCATCTGGGCCGCGCTGGGACTCGTACCTGTTTGGCCATCCCAGGTATATATCCATGAATAATGTATATTAGCGCTTGCGAACGTTGCCTTGAAATGCGGTGGTGCGAGTGAGGCGTAAGGGCTGCGAGCGATGGGCGCGAGGGTGTTTAGTAAAAACTGGAGGAATGTAACGCGATGGAGTCAGAAGATAGATTAGGGATAGGGAGTCTTCTTCAATACAAATAAGTGCGTCATGCGTTGATGCGAGTGAAGCTCTAAAGGGTTGGCGAAGTGTGTGGTGAACAGGGGCAAAAAGCTTACGCGCCTTTATTCCTCATAGCGGCAAACGATATCGCTCTCCTAATGAGGTTGGTGATCATTCTCTGATGTGGAAAGCGGAGCGTTTGACAACTTGAACCAGTTTATCCCCCACCTTGCCTGGATGTGCTCGAGCGACTCACTGCGTGCTTGTTTTTGCAAGCCATGCGGTGGAGAGAGCATCAAAGACACTTCCAGCCTCCAGTATCTGGATGTGTCTAGGGGCGAAGTTGCGGAGGAAACTGTGGGAGTGGAGCTTACCGCGAAGGAGGAGGCAGACTTACCAGAACCTTCTAATGAATCACTTACGGAAGAGCCAGTTGCTATCGCGGTTGAAGAGCAAATGCCTCCAACCTCAATCGACATGGCATCCATTGCTCCGCGGCATTTACCGCCTGTCCCTGAGGCCATTGTCCGTGCCACATCTCTGGACGAAGACTGGAACGGAGAAGACTATGATTCGGACGAAGACGCATCATACGCAGAATCCTACGACGGAAGAGCAAACAGCGATGACAACACTTCAGATGAAGATGACGACGACATGAACGACGATGATGACGATGCTTCTGGCAATGAATCTGAAGAGGACAACTCTGTCGAAACTTTAGACCGGTCCTCCGAGGACGAAATGGAACGAGAAACTTTCTTTCCCGACCTCGACTCCTTCAACGCCAAACGCTCAGCAGCTCGAAAAAAAGACTCCAATTTGGCAACCCTTGAAATCCTTGACCCTTCTATTCTGAATTCAAGTCACGAACCCGTCCGGAAAAGCGAAGTCGCATGGTACCCCAGCGCGCGCCTCGACTTCCACCCACCTCCGGTCAACACCGAAAGCTTCTTGCAACGCATGCCCATGTGGCCCGTCCTCGTCCTCAACCACCCTAATCCGCTAAATGTGTCTGAAACAACTATTATACCGCTTCCCGTACCAACTCCGAGCGAAATCCAAGTTCTCACAGCTAACAGCATTGCCGCCACTTACCCACACATTGTCCCTCGCAGCAGCATCCGCACGAGCGACACCCCGAGCCACTACACACCCGTTGAGTATCTCTCTCGCCTGCAGCTTGCCCACCTTCTAACACTACTATCCTGCAAAAACGACAGTACCCGAGCAAACCGCCTATCTTCGGACCGCGCAGCGTGCCAACAGCAGACCTAGTCCCCTGGCGCCAGATCGATCCAGCCCCGCCGCATCACACGCGCAAGTACATGAGTACGGACAGCCCCTGGCAGCGGCGCTGGAACCGCGGCGTGATCCAGGCCGTCGGGGCCAGCAGTACTTGGGAGCCCGTGCAGCCCCACCTCCTCGAAGGAGAGCCAGAAACGTTGGATGAGTTAGGTACTGTATGGAGAGAGCTGCGCGCGGGTGTGCGATGTGGCGTGGAGGTTGTTAGGGCGGGGGATTGGGTACATCTTGTGCTTCCGAGTCCCATTGTCGAAAGTCGAAGGGGGGGCAGTGTTTCGGGCAGTGCGCGTTTGGGCAGTGCGAAGCATCGGTTGATGAAGGTGGACAGGATTGCGTTTCGGAGTCCCGCGAATCGGCGCGTGGAGCCGCCAGACAGAGAGGGAGAGGGTGAGGGTATTGAGGTGGCGGCGGCATTGCTAGCGGAGGCACGGAAGCGGGTAGGGAAGGTTATCGTGGAGGGGGACGTCTATGCTTTCCGGGCTGGAGTAGGCTGGTTTTTGCTGGGGAGGAAGCGGTGTACGATGCGCAAGGTGTTGATGGGGAGGCGATTTGGGAGCGAGGAATATGTCCCTGGGTCGAAGGAGATTGATGAAGTTGGGGGCGGTTTCGGGCATGTGGGACTTGTTGCGAATGAGTCGAGGGGTTATTGGGATGGTTGGGTTTCGTGCAAGGCAGAGGAGGATGGACCTTCAGCTTGGTTGGAGACTGTGAGGGCGCTAGAGGGCTATGAAGATGTGGAGGGTGCACCTGAGGAGGAGTACGATTTCAACTACTCTGAGCCTAACACCGATGAGGAGGATGTAGAACGGCCGGAACGTTCAGCATTTTCTGCGGCGAATGTTGTTATTGATTTGAAGAATGGGGCTGACAATGAGGAGGAGGATTTGGACGAAGACGATGTGATGGCGGCTGTGGAATAAATTGCAGTGGTTGGCTAGGAATTGTCAACATTTGTTCTCGAACATCACTTTCTCAGACGACATTCGTTCACTCTTGCCAATGGATCCACTTGCCAGACTACATCCAAAACACGATGGTGCTGAGGGTGAGTACTTGTCGTCCGCACCAAGTGCCGACCTGAACTGAACGTCACCACTTGCGATCCAACACAGACTTGGATCCTGCCGAAGCCTCCTTCCTACAAACTCAAATTATGCGCAAGTTGAAGCGAGCCGCAGGTGTGTAACGTCTCCAGAAAGCGGGAATCGCGTCTCTCCTAACCCCATCACCACGCTCAGACGCCATTCACATTCCGCGCGCGGACGTGAACGTCGTGATGCAGTATCCGGCTCGCGCCAAGATGCCGCATCAGATCCCGTATACAAATAATCTCGGGTTCTTGAGCACCACGGGTACATTTAATGATCCCGTTTCGGGTCACACACACCCGACTTATTTGCACTCGTCGGGGATGCACGGACATACTCATTCTGAGCTTGTGAGTTCGAAAAGAATCCGGGAAAAATGTAAATGTTAGTCCTTGGTAGAGGAAGCCAGAGGCAAAATCACCTTCAATACGAATTATCGATGAGAAACTGGCCGCTCTCTTTGTCGATCCTAATGCGATGAACTACTATGGCTCAACACTTGCGCAAGCGACAACGATGGTAGCGGAAAAAGAGTCGTCGTTGGCACCCACACGACAACGGTGCGTTTTCCCCTAAGAGAGGAGGGCAATTCAACATACAAAATAGACCAAAGACGGCTCCAGCGTTGAAACCTGCGACAACATCCGTTACCGCAGATCCTTTGGCCTCAGACATGGGCCTTCTCCCTCTTCGGCCAAAGTCGGCTTCAGTCAGGTTCAGCAACACTGTCAGCGTGAATTACATTCCCCAAGATAATTTTGGGCGCCACAAGACGCAGGCTCCGCCCGTTGCCCCTAGCATTGTGAAGACACAGACCGTTCGAAGCAACTTGGACAACTTCAATATTGAAAAAGTGGCGTTGAGGCGCTTGAGATTCGTAGTGGACCATAATGAAGCTGATGTGGAACATTTATCGCTCGTCGATTTGGTTGAGACTGGGTACGTAGCATTTCCCACCTGGAACACAAACTCAGTCGCCTTCCCATTTTGATAGACAAGTTCCAGCAAAACTTTTGGTTGAATTCTTTGGACCTGAATATGCAACACCTCACGATCTTCGTGTTCTCCTTCTACAATCTGTCGACAAGGCCAGGAGAATCCGCAAAAGACATTTGCGACAAAATGTAAGCCAGCAAATCACGCCTCGTCTTGAGCACCCAATCCACGATGGTCCTGCACCAAACAAGGGCCTTGATGCTACATTTCATCACACACATCCGCATCATGTGAGTCCCGCAACGCCTATCTGTAGCTACAGTACGTACACGGCGACGTCATATGAAGGGGCTCAACTTGTGAGCTCATCAGTTCCCTCATCTGAACGCATAACCAGTCGAGGTCCCGTCGGTGAGACAGACAGAGGTGTGGCAGGACGTAGTGGAATCGGAGTTCCCATCCAACTCGAAAAGCAACACGAAGTGCAAGCGCTTCTCATGCTGACTCACACGACCAGTGACGCAGCGTCCAACTTGGTCGTGGAGGCGCAGATGGCTGAGGCTCAACAACCCCTACCTTTCACACGTCCAACGAGTTCCCATCCAAGGACGGCCTCAAGGGCACGAGCGAACCACGAAGCGCGGGGCAGCCTGGCGGGTCGCGCGACACCTATGCCCGCGACAAGCACGCCGAGCAAGCCTTTCACGCCGGCGGCGAAGGCGATTGCGAGAGACGCGACGCTGGGTGCGTTAAAATTGACCAAGATTCGCCGAGTCACGACGCCGAATGAGGTCCTTGATGTGCTAAGACAAGTGGAAGGCAGCAAAACTGTTTTGAATGGAGTTGTTGGGTCCGGATGGCGGAGCCGTGCAAGTATTGGAGCAAGCCTTCGCCAGGGTCGAAAAGTGGTTGGTGGCAGTATCGACGATTTAGTGCTTCGAAACATGGAATCGGCGGAGCAGCCATCGGAAAATCTGCCAGTTTCCTCCACAAACAGCTCAGTAGGATATCATACCTCGCGAGTTCGCACCAAAAAATCCGTCCAGCTCTTGGCAATGGAACCACTGAATGGAGAGCCCGATGAGGACCTGACGCAAGCTGTAGTGGCAGATCACTTTATTGCAAAATCCGATATACATGGTGCTTTAAATGAGGAAAGGATGCTGCGTATTATTGAAAAACGTCGATCGAAGTATTTGGGAGTTTTAACTTCGTAAAATAAACAAACTGGGTTCACCATGAAGTTTTAGAAACATCAAGTTTTTCATGATAAATGGAACTAGAAGGTACTGCGTGGAAATCGCGCCCTGAGGCAGCGTGCGGCAAGAAACGCTCAACTTTTACTGCAACTTTTGAACCCCGTTTCGCTCAATTCCTTGATTGACTTCGCGCCTTTTCGATCCCATTCCACTACAAAAAGCGACGCCTGGTAGTCAAGGGAGACTATCAGTAACTCAATCAACTCAATCCACATGAAACTCACAAGTGCCTTTCCCGTTGCCTGTGCCTTGGCGGCAACATGCTCTGCTCGCCCAACGAACGCCAATAGAGACGGCTCTGTCAACTGCTGGAATGGCTCTACAGCTCAAACTCCAGCGGAATGCCCCAAGGATGATATAGTGGAGTGTGGCAAGG
>MU615305.1:0-10265 GCA_025201725.1 Chytriomyces sp. MP71
AATGGAGGAGGTGGGAATGGTGGAGGTGGGAATGGTGGCGGAGGAGGCGGAAACGGAGGAGGTGGGAATGGAGGAGGTGGCAATGGTGGCGGAGGTGGTGGAAATGGAGGCGGTGGAAACGGAGGCGGTGGAAATGGTGGAAATGGTGGAGGTGGTAATGGTGGAGGTGGTAACGGCGGCGGTGGAAATGGGGGTGGTGGTAACGGCGGCGATGGAAATGGCGGAGGGAATGGTGGGAATGGTGGGAATGGTGGGAACGGTGGAAATGGAAACTCAACTAGCTCAATCACGGTACCTACCGGCTCGATTTCCACGATCGCGATTGCCAGTCAAACACTTTCAACGTCAAATACAGCGGCTTTATCGCTTATAACAGCGACAACAACATCTCTCGTGAATGGCGTAAGTTTTTTTGGGGTCATCTAGATGATAACTGTGACACGCGTTTTTGCGAACACTAGACTGCTATTTCTCAAGATTCTGGTGGCGGGTCATCTAACAAACTCAGCACTCTTGCACTCGGCCTTATTATTGGATTCATTCTCTTCGCCCTCCTTTTGCTCTGTTGCTGCTGCTTCTGCTTGGGTCGCAGGCGTCGCGCACAACAACACGATGAAACCACGGCCCTTCCTCAGCACGCACCTGCGGTTCCCGTGCCTTTGATAGGCGTGGTGACGGCCGAAAACGGAGATGAGCACAAAGTCAGTGAATTGGGCGTGGCTGCGTTTGGTGCCAGCCGCGTTACAACGACCACAACTACCAAGACAAGTCGCATCAGCGCCAGTACCGTAATGACAAACGAAGTTCACTCAGGATATGTTGTGAACGAGACGAATTTGTCTAGCACGTCGCCGAGAACCAGCCTTGCTGGCATTATTCATGAGGATAAGCTTGAAGAAGCTGCCTTGACTGGTTTGTTTTGTTATTTTATGCATGATGTTTGTTTACAAGGCATCCAAAGGGGGTGCCGCGCTCATTGCCGGTGGCGCGGCTGTTGCGGCCGCCGAACATGGAAGGAAGAAACATATTATTAAGATCACCAAGGCGACTGGCGGTATGGTGTTGGTTCTGATTCTTTCGCAGCTCGTACTTATACTTATACTTGCCGAAAAAGGAGAAACCCTGGTTGCTGGTTCCACCTCGACAACCCCGGTCGCGAATGAAGGTTCTCACCAAGAGAGCAATGCCTTTATTGCTGGCGCTGCCATTGCCGGTACGCGTTGTTTGGCTGACGTCTTATTTCTTCATCGTTTCAAAACAGATGGAGTTGCTCTCGCTGGGGGCGCAGGTACAGCCGAAGAACACAAAAAGAAGCGAGTCGTGAAAATCACGAAAACCGATCATAGCGCGCAACCCGCTCTTCCGAGGGAACACGAGCAGGCCACAGTCGTTGAAGAGCTCGCGATTGCAGGTAATCTTTCACAATCTTGTCGATTCTGTTGTCTTGATGCTTATACATAGTTTCTTTCAGCTGGAGGAGCTGCTGTAGTTGCAGGCGCGGTTGCAATTGCTGACTCTGGACAAAAGAAACGTGTTGTTAGAATTACAAAAGAGTCGCACGTTAGCGGTGAGCTATTGATATGTCTGGACAGAATCGAATGCTTACTTTCACATATGGACGCACGGCTGCCACGTCAATTGAATCAACAGGGGTTGGCGAGGAGGCCACTGCGGGTGATTTATTTCAAACATTTGTTTGCCAATAACTCACACTTTGCCTAACATTCAGGTTCAGCGATTGCAGCTACCGCAGTCATCGGTGGAGCCGTTGCGGCTGCCGGCGAAAAGAAGAAGCGCGTTGTCAAAATTACAAAGGAGCATCCCGTCACGACAAACACAACCACATCCATGGAATTGCTTGAAAGATCTGCGACGGTAGATGAGATCGAAGAGGGTGAACGCAAAATCGTGATTGCTGGAGAAGTGGCGGCCGCCGTCGCGCTCGTCACTGGTCATGAAGTTAAACAAAGGGAGTCCACGAGTAACGTGTCCGAGGCTTCTTCTTTCAACTTTGTGAATTATGTACCGCCACCATCTCAGACCCATGTAGTGGTGCGCGGATTTAATGGCTTCCGATCGGATGAATTGACCTTGGAAGTGGGTGACATCGTGGGTATTACCCAATTGTTTTCAGATGGTTGGGCGGAGGGAAAACTCAGTAAGTGATGACTTGCGTGTTGTAATTGGCGGTAACTTACTTGTGGATGGTAGTCTCCAAGAGGAACAAAGTCGGCTTTTTCCCTCTGCAAGTCCTGACACGCCAAAAGCACGGCGCCTCGCAGTCCGTCGGTCACACCGAAACTGGTCAGGCCTATTTCATGCCGAAGAGGCGCAGCTCCACAAACTCTGGAGACAGCAATGCATCTACGGAGCTGTTGTACGCTCATCAGGTCCCTAACCGCACAACTAGCATTATAAAGGTGGAAATTTCCAGAACCGAGACTGAAAAGTTGGGGGTTGCTGAGCTGAAGAATAAGTGGGAGCGCCAGTCAGCTGTTGGTTCCGAGCTCAAGAATAATGCCAAGTGACTGCCTTCTACCACACACATTTCGAGTTATATTACCTCATTTATTATTCCGTTATACCTCATTTCACTTTCTTCTAAGCCAATAAATGGCTTGTCCCTGAATGAGAAGTTGAAAATGATGTGTACGTTATTCATGAAACGGACACCACACTTCGTCCGCTGAAGGCGACCGGGGTAATTACACCCCGGAGAACTCGGAAGGTGCAACAGTGGAAGGACGCGTGGAAATGAAGGAAAATCGCGAGAAGTCGGAGGACTCCGGATCAACACGTTGCGGGCAAAAACAAAAATAACGTACGACACACAGGGGCCGAATTCGGCCTCATGGCTCGGAAACATGTCTGCGCAATGCTGGCGGTAAAGGCTTTTCTTCTGTGAACTCCTCGCAAAAGCTTGGCAATACCTTAGTAGCCTAGCTCCAGACATCTCAGGGATTTGAATCTGGGTCACCATACGGAATTTTCTATGTGCCTCGCAACGTGCCAGTGTGCGCGCTGCCGTTCCGTAAGGTCAGTATTCACAATTTCAGGTCCACGATAGGTTGAATTTTCTTGTAGACATTGACTTTAACTGAGAGAGTGAACTTACGCATTCAAAATCAAGCTTTTTGATGAACTCAAGCAGTTTGATGAAATAGCGATGGCGTACCAGGCGCCGACACCGCCGCCCGTAACGGCACCGGTGTATGTTGCACCCATCATCTATGGCCCGCCGCCGTCGCCGCCGTCGCAATACATTTACGGCGTGTACGGGGGCGGATCAGTACCGACGCCGAGTGGCGAAGAAGGCGTTACTCAAACAAACGGAATGTGGACAGGCACAGGAACCACTCCAACAAATTGGAGTAATGGAGGTGGAGGGAGCTCCAGAGGGGGCGGCAAGTTCTGGGGGCGACATTGTTGCGATTGAGCGTACCTTTGAGGACGGATGGGCGAGAGGACAAATTGGTGAGTTTGCCTTCCAACCCACACATCGTAAGTGGCCTTGGTAACTTAACGTTGTCTCCAGTTTCAAAGAGACACAAGCGTGGATACTTCCCAATAACTGTTCTGACGAAGCAAAAAAATGGCGCGTCGCAGTCGGTTGGCCACACCGAGACTGGTGAAACTTACTTCATCAAGAAGCGTAATTCCAATGGAAGCATGGCGTCGACAGACCACATCTACCCAGACCAAGTTCCTGAACGTATCAGCAGTATCGTGGAGGTGGAAGTGACTCGCGTTGCCAGCGAGAAGGTGGGCGTAGCTGACCTTCGCAACCGGTGGGAACGTCAATCAACTGGTGACGGACTGAACAAGCGATGATATGCTTCGTGTACCTATCTAAAATCTGTCTGATATAGAGTTTGTTGTCTAGATTTATTTATTGATTTCTTTTGGCCGTGCCCTATGTAAACCGCCCTTTGCCTTTCTCGCTTCCCTTTGACTTCCTTACACTTTTTGAATACACTCGATATCGGTTTATTTTACCTACCACGCGTTTCTTGTAAGGAATGTAGCGTTGTCTGCGTGTGTGGGCTACCATGGGGTAGATTTTTCTCATCGACTCGTGAGTGCGCATCCCTGGACCCATGACTCCACACACGACTCCATCCTCACGCATCCGCCATCGCCTTCGCGCCGTCGACCCTTATCTGTGCATTGTAATACTCGGAACCATGGTCGCGGTGGCGGATACTGGCTCCGATGGCCGCATAGATGGGGCCGTAATCGGGTGTTTTGGCACAGGCCTTCCGACGGACGTCGCAAACTTGCAGGAATACGACTAAATGCGGATGGAAGTGTGTGTGAGGAAATCCGGGAGAAACGAGAACGGGGGATCGGTGATGTTTGTGGTGGGGGAGTGTGCAGAATGGAGGAAGTGACACCACCGCACGTGCCACCACCCTTTACAAGGTATATGATAACAAACTAACTTTATTCTCATCAATTAGACCATGACCTACGAGAAGGTGCCCATCTTCCCTTAACTACTCGCCATTTCGAATGTCGAATCCCTCGAAACTGAGCGCGAAGTACTCGAACCGAAATCTGAACTTGCGTTTCTCAAACAACAGGAAATCGTCATTGACGGAAAGGGCCACTTGATCGGTCGTCTCACCTCCATCGTCGCCAAGCACCTCCTGAACGGACAGAAGGTGACGGTCGTCCGCTGCGAGGACCTCAATGTCTCTGGATCATTCTACCGCAACAAGCGTGAGTTCCTTGTCGAACCGCGTCCCTCAATAGACATGTTACCAAAAATTTCCCATACAAACAGTCAAGTACCTTGCTTACCTCCGCAAGCGTTGCATCATCAACCCCGCCCGTGGACCCTTCCACTTCCGTGCCCCCAGCAGAATCTTCTACCGCACCATCCGCGGAATGATTCCCCACAAGACTGCCCGCGGTGCCGCCGCCCTCGAGCGCCTCAAGGTCTTTGAGGGTATCCCCGCCCCCTACGACAAGCTCAAGCGCGTGGTGGTCCCCGCCGCCCTGCGCGTGCTACGCTTGAAGCCCGGCCGCAAGTACTGCACCGTGAAGCGCATCAGCAGCGAGATGGGATGGAAGTACCAGGGGGTTGTGGAAAGACTGGAGGAGAAGAGAAAGGCCAAGGCCCAGGTCTTCTACCAGAGAAAGAAGGCGCTCAACAAGCTTCGTACCAAGGCCACCGCCACCGTCTCCAAGGAGGTACAGCCAGTCAACGCCAAGCTGGCTGCGTTTGGCTACTAGATGCATTGACATTTTGTCTATTCTTCGGCAAATCGTTGGGTGGTGTGCGTGCGGTCTTGGCTGTGTGTGATGAATGGCTCTATTGTGGTCAACTTAATACATTTGCCTGTCAATAAGGACTCCTTTGTTCAATGCATCCTGAGGTTGTTAATGTCGGATTTTTGGGTTGGCGAGGCATATGAAGCTGCACCAGTTCAACCAAAGCCCAATAACTTAAGCCGCCTTTGCGGATCTCCAGCGGATCGGGTAATCTCTTACTAAAATATATTCTTATTCAAGTACTCGCGTAAACATCACGGACTTCGCGTTTTTATTGACCGCTCACATTTGCTTGCCCACTTCGAATCGTTGAGCACGACCCAAACATTAACTGCTGGAGATCCAGATATCAGATCTGGTGGAGCTTCTTATCCCCAAGGTGTCTTGTCAACCGCGCGCTGGGACGCAAGGTCATGTGTCTTGTCCGTTTCACCTCGCATCTCAATGCTTCTGGACATTGTGTTTTTTTGTTGCGCGGTTGGAAAACAAGGTTAGGAGAAAGGCTACAAGTCCTTGTAAATGAAACTGATCGAATTTACTTTGAAGTGAAAAGGGAAAATGAAAAGTCACAGGCGAAATCTAAGGTGAAAAGGGAAAATACAACATTCACGCTTGCCTTAGAAGGCGTAAGGAACCGCAGCAGGCTTGGTGTACGTGAAGCTGTTGGTCTTGTACAGGGTCGCAATCTTGCAGTAGTCGCTAGGGGCGGTAAAGTGACTTCCGTAGGGAGCAACGAGCTCACCGCCGTTCTGGTCAGTGAGGGGCTGGCCGGGGAAGCAGCACTCGATAGTCTTCTGCGCCGCGGTGGCGATGTTGGTGTCGCACCACTCAGGGCGGAAGGTGAAAAGCTCCTGGTTACCGAGGTAGTCAATGTCCGCGGCTGCGATCCCGAGCTCGTTTACGAGGGAGGCACGGAAGCGATCAAACCGGTACGCAGTGTGGGAGTTAAGGTCAATGTTAGACCACAGACGCTCGCCAATGGCGCTCACACGGGGGAATGTATGACTGTCGAGGTTGTGGCGCTTGACCGTCTCGGACCAAAGGGAACCGAAGCCTCCCTTGATGGCGGAGGCGGTGTTGTCGGGGAGACCCTGTCTGGGGTCGTAGTTGTAGATCAGGGTCCAGTTGTGCCACTGGCCTCCAGTGTGCCAGAAGCCGGTTTCGTTCAAGCCCTTGCCTCCGAAAGCGGCCTGGTTTTCGTAAGTGGTGTCCGGGGTGAGCTGAGGGGCAAGCTTGCCGTTCACGTCGTAGAAGGTGGCAGCACCAGGGCCGAGCTGGTTACGACACCACTTCACAGACGGGGAGCAGTCGAGGTACCAGAAGGCGTTGGGAGAGGCAACAATGTTCTTAAAACCGTTGTCAACAATCTTCTGGTAAAGCCATGGACCCATGTAGAACTGGTCCCACACGTTGATGAGGGCATCCTTGGGGATAATGTCCTGCACACCGTAGTTGAGAGCATTTGCGTCGGGTGCAAGAGGCTGGTTGTCCCAAGCAACCTCGTCCCAGGCGGCGTACTTCTTGTTGTTCTTGGCCAGAATGGCCACAAGCTGACGCTCGAAACCAGGAAGGATGCTCTGCAGAGCGTTGGGGTCAGGGTGATCCCAAGTTTCCGGCACGAGCCCGTACGCACGGGCGTTGACTTCATCGTGACCGACGTGGATGACTGGGTCCTTGAACCAGCTTCCAACCTCAGTGATGAGGTCGTCAACAATCTGCACTGCTGCAGGGCTGGCAATATCGAGCTGACCGCATGGGGGCTGGTTGCAGTAGTGACGACCCCACCAGACAACACCGAAGCAGGGACCGTCGGTTGAGTTAGGGTTGATGTTAGGGAGAGAGTGGTTGAGGAAACCGACAGAAGCGTTGTTGCACTGTGCGTTCGCAGCGTAGCTTGTGGCGTCCCATGGCGAGTGCTTCCAGCCCTTTACGAGGGTAGAGTCAATCTCACCGAACACAGCGTTGTGACCCTGTCATAGAAACAGAGAATTGAGCATCACGAGCAAGCATGAGCAGAAGAACAGAAAAACATACCGGGAGTTCAAACTCGGGAATAACACGGACACCACGCTTGAACGCGTAGTCAACGATGCTAGTCACGTCGTCCTTAGTATACTGCTTAAGGGAACCGTCGTCGTTCTTGTACTTTGCGTTGTCCAACTTGGAGTACTTGTCCCATTTGATGGGGAAGGACTGAGAGTCGTAGATGTGCCAGTGGAACACGTTCAACTTGGAGGCAGCGAGACCATCAATGATGCGCTTGATGTCATCAACTGGAAAGAAGTTGCGGGAGGTGTCAAGCATAAAACCACGGTATGGGTACGCGGGCTCGTCCTGGATGGTGGCAGTGACAATCTCTCCGCCGTTGGTGATGAGCTGCGAGAGGGTGCGGACCGCGTAGTTCGCACCAACGTTGGTGTTGGCAGTGATTGTGGCGCCAGTGGCAGTGACCTTCAGGGTGTAGGACTCATCAACGCCGGCAAGCTGGGCAGCGTCTGTGATGGTGGTCGTAACGCTGACGGAGACAGTGAAGGGGGTGGCGTCACGCTTGTATGTCTTCTTGGTGTTGTCCGGAGTGGCGCAAGTAGGCTGGGGGGGAACGTAGTGGGGTTCGGGGGCCGCGGAACAGCCGTACGCGTCGGCCAACTTAGTTCCCGTCTTGGCGAGGTAAGAAGTGTAAAAGGGGGTCATGTCGACTCCGGCGGCGGAGACGGACTTGTCCAGGCACACGGAGGAGAGGACGGCGGTGGCTCCACCGTCGACAACCTATTTTGACACCATCTCAGAGTCAGTTGTCTTCCCGGAACAGAAAACAGGCCAATACTCACGGAAGCGGGCTGAGGCCACAAGTAGAGGCTGGCATCGCCAACGGCCTTAGCCGACACGGCAGAGGCAACGGCCGCGAAAATGGTTGCAGTCTTCATAGTTTTAAGTCTAGGATCTCTGTTTTTATAGAGGATGGGAGAGTCAATATACTTTGAGACGGCATACCGAGTGGGGATCAAGTCAGGATTGAGTGGCAGCCCGGCAGCCAGTTGAGTCGGCAGACACAGCCGTGGAGAGAGCGGGAGTGGGGTAAGGGGGGTTACTGGGCGTCGGGGAGTTCCTCACAAGGGGAGGGCCTGATGGCGCACATTCCGAGGGCTGTCCCTCGCTTAAATAGCTTTTCTCGAAATTCGACACCAAAAATTCGTTGAGCCAGAACTGATTTAATCAATGCTCTGAAATTCGATTTGAGACAGCTGGGCTTGGCTATTTACCAGTCGAGGGGACAACGCTGCACGATGGGGAGACTGCTGCGCTGCGAGCATCCACCAGCGAGTTACCAGCACCTTACATCCAGCGGCTGGTGGCTGGTCGCGTTGGGTCCTGTTGTCGGCAGCAGCAGTATGGCTTTCCTGTCAGCGAGCCACCCGAAAAGTTTCTCATTTGTCACCGAGCAGACAGGGGAAGGAAGGCGAGACGGCCACACACACTCACACGTGCCTTATTGACCGGTGCAGCTGAAGGAAGGATAACAATGAAACTCATAAACATTGTCATTGGTCGCACTTCGCTCTTTGTTTGGCATGTCAATCAGTTCCATGGGAATCGGCATTTGATTCGTAATGCTGCATCGGCTTGTGTTTCTTTATTTATATAGTTTTCGTTCCAAAGCAAGCGTCGTTTAAAAGGGCAATTAATATTTACACGCTCGCTTGTGACGCGTGGCACATGGGCACGTAACCACTGTGTTCTTGTATCTTGGGCTTTCTTTACATCACAAAAGGCCATCATCAGTAAGATTCTCTTCATTTCTACCGACAAATACTAAACAGTAAAGGCACAATACTTGCAAACAAAGATGGCAGAGAAGGGGAGGCAAGGGGAAGAAAAGTGGAAAGGGTGGCCACACCAGAATGAAAAGAACAATTGAAACAGTGCTTGCATGGCAGATGATAACTTGAAAACGAAAGATCAGTTGTTGGCAGCAACAACAGAGATGTTGGGCAATGAAATCCATGAAGGAATAAATCTGTGTTGCGAGGGGTGCAGCGAGGGTGCGAGGGTCAGTGTTTTTCCGTTAGTCCCAGGACAAGCAAACTCCGACACCGCACCTGTCAATGTATTCAACTGGACGAATATTTGGTTTCGTAAAATCGGGGCCCAAGTCCAGATCGAGCAAGAGCGTGTCAGATTTTTCGTTAAGCAGCGCCCGGTTGGCGACGATCTTGAGCAGCTCAGGAGACAACTGTAAGTAAAAAAAGTGAGTTTAGTTACAGTAAAATACCGACCCCATGATTACATACTGGCGAATCAAAGTCCGCGGCATAGTACAAAGACAGAAGTTTTTTGATTTGAGTTGGGTTCAGAAGGAAGCACCTGAAGGCAAGGTGTTAAGACAGCGCCAAAATCCTACACGGAGATAACGAACACATCAAAAATGGTCTCAATGTCTTGTGGAGAAGTTTTGTTCAAAGTTAAGAGCTTAGCGGCCTGAAGCAGTTGCTGCAAGTGCAGAGTCGCTGAACACCATGTTGTAATCAGCGACAACCAGGTACGACAACTATCCAAAACTCACCTTCAGCGATTCCATGCGTCGTGCACCACTCCTCCAATCGAGACACGTTGTACTGAATTTGGACACCACGCTTCCATGTGCAGAAGTTCTTACGAACAAGAATGTGGTTGAAAGCAGACACTCCAATAACTCGCAGGAGCTCCGTAAGGATCTGGCGCGTCATTGAGTCTTCCATGTAATAGCACCGCATCGTCTTCGACAGCTTGCTAAGGAAGTTGAGAAGCTGCTCAATCGTGAACTGAGAGGTTGTGGCCGACTTTGCACCCCATTTACCCCAAATTCCTCCAGACTGTTTGCTGTTGCAATTGCCGTGAATACGTCGACGGCGAAAACATCAAAAACTAACCAAATGTATCCCGGCAGCGACTGGTTCTCAATGACGGCAGGAACAATCATGTTCGCCAACCGCTTCTTGAGCTCCTTGATC
>MU615306.1:0-10255 GCA_025201725.1 Chytriomyces sp. MP71
CGGAGGTGCGACCCCATACAAACATACACTATGATGGATCCTAACTTCACCGTGATTCCATCGTTTGTTCCCTATTAGGCACGCTCACCGGCGTCTCCTCCATCCTTCGCGTTGCTCGCCCCGAAGTCAAAATCGTGGCTGCCGAACCCGCAAAGGCGCCCCTTCTCGCCGGCGGCACCTTCGCGGGCCACGCGATCCAAGGCTGGGCACCTGACTTCATCCCCGATGTGCTCGACCGTGATTCATACGATGAACTCGTGCACATCCAAGACGAGGACGCGATCGCGACGAGTAAGCTGCTCGCCCAGAAGGAGGGCATCTTTACCGGGATCAGTGGTGGTGCCGCGTTCAATGGCGCGTTGCAGGTCGCCCGCAAGGCGCCAAAAGGGAGCCATGTGTTGGTCATCTTGGCGGATACAGCGGAGCGGTACTTGTCGACTGCGCTTTTTGCCGACATTTCACCCGATGGCGACGATTTGTGATTTCTCTGTCTCCTCAGCTGAAATAAGAGATAGTGTGTTGCATAGAAATTTTGCGCCAGCAATCAATCAAGCTTTCAAAAACTTTTTTCGCACCTTCCGAGCCAGAACAAGAACCGTGCCTTGCATCGTTCGGTACACGTCGCGCACCGACTCCTGAACGCGCGCTTTCTTTGTGCGTGCTGGAGGCCGCGAGTGTGGGTTGTGCTCGCACCGTTCGGTCCGCTTCAGTCCGCCGATTCTCGCCAAACCGCGATGCGGTGTCTAACCCTCCTTTTCCTTTGCTTTCCTTTCCTTCACAAAAACTTTTTTTCACGCCACCCGAAACTGTCCTCCCCTTCCTTCACACCAATGAACAGCGTCACCAACAGCCTGAAGACCGTGCTTGCGCTGTGCCTCTTTAGCGCATGGCAGGTTGCTGCCACCGTCTGTGTCTGTGAGTTGGCACCAGCTGTGAACGGGTCGAAGTCTTGCCCACTCACCCCAGCCCCTCGCATCCCACTCAGGCACGTGCAACAACATTCCAACCATCGTGACCGGAGACTGTAGTCCGCAAGCCTGGTTTGCATCACTTCTCCTCGCCAATCCTGACTCCGACGACTGATCGCCATTTGGCACACAGTCTCACCACGTTCGTTGCCAAAGACGGTTACCTCAACTGCACTGCCGAGTCGCAGTGGACGGCAAAGAGCTTGGACGCGATCATTGCTGGAGGTTCGACCCTGTTTCAGAAACCTCATTCCACCCCATCACCCTTCCCCTTCTTATACAACCAAAAAAAAAAAAGGAACCGTCGGTGGAATCGTATTCATTGCGCTCGTGTGCTGTCTCGCTTGGTGCTTCTGCCGCGCTATTTGCTGCTGTTGCTGTCTCTGATTGGGGGTGTATGATTTCGGCCTTCCAGAACATTGCTTTATCGTGAATTCATTCGGGTGCGACTCTTCATTGTTTCAATAAAGCGACCTCGTTCGAATGTTTGCCGCATCCTCAGAAGCGCGTCTGGAATTTCGTGGGGCTTGCCAGATTCCAAGTTCTCAGCGCCACAGCACCTAATCCCACAGTTTCATTTTTTTGCAAGAAAACCACTCATGTTTCATTCACAGCTTCAAATTGCATGGATGCTCGTGTTATTCTATACGGGGCAAACAAGCGCCACGCTGTGCGCGTGTGAGTCTTGCATCGATTCAATCGCGCTGCGGACTCATGAGATCACCGGAACTGATTAGGTTACTGCTCTGGCAGTTCATACTTGATCAGCGGCACGTGCAGTGCGCAAGGGTGGTGAGTGGAATTCTAGGTTGAAAATACCATGAATGCATTCAAACCCAAACACCCTCAAAAATAAACCGCACCAGCTTCTCATCAGTGGATCAACGAATTTCTACGCAGGTTTGCCACAATGTAGATGCATGGTCCTACCGGGCGTTAGACGGGATCATCATTGGATGTGGGTTATCGATTGCCGCAAGAAAGAGAGACTAACGACTGAATTACTGACAGCCACGATTGGGGGCATCCTCTTTCTTGCTCTTGTTGTCTCTTGCGTATGCTGTCTGTGCAAGAGTTTGTGTTGCTGCTGCTGCTGTGTGGCGGGAGCCGCTGCAACGTCCGTTTGAAGGAATCGCGACGCCATTCTTTTTTTTCCTTGATTTCACCAAAGTACGCTTTCTTCATTTCTGAAAACGCTTGTGGCAATTCATTTCGCTGCACTCTCCATACAAAGCGAGCGCGCGGATAGTGGCGTTCGCGCTGGCCATGCACGTGCTGCTTCCCATGGAGCCTACCGGGGCGCCATCGATGGTTCCATTTGTGCGGGTGGAGAACAAGTCGGCAGCGACCAGAGCCGTGGGGATGAGTAGAAATAAGGAGAGTGAAGTGGGTCGCATGAGACGCACTTTAAAGTGGAACCATGAATCGTTTAACCTTATTCATCCACTTTCTTTGGGTATTCAATGAGGCGGGCTAGATACAGTACCAGCGTTCAAGGTACCTTGCTTGGTACAAGGATTGGGTTTGACAGGAAACGGCTGTGTCGCATCTCCCCTCAGGTTTTAGAGATCACTGAATGTTTGTGGCTGTCATTAAGAACCATAGCTGGTAACACACATGCCCACCTCCTCCTTCCCCAAATGGCCTCAAAGGCCTTGCCCTGCTGTCTGCAAGCCAGATCTAAGGAGGCATATCCTCAATCTCCATTTGCTTTTGTACTGCCTCCTTGCCTAAAGCACGTAAGCTTGAGAGGACTTAGAAACATTTTTTTGAAGTGTCTGGGTGACTGGAAACCAGGTCTTTAACTCGTGCAGTGCTGAATCTCCTGTGTTTTCAAAACTTGGAAGATCGTCAGATGTCCATCTAGAAAACAGAGGTTTGAATAGTCAGGGGAGCGGCTCTTTCCAGCGCAAGGACCAGAGTAGATAACAGAGAGGGGATTGTCCATGCGGTATGGCGACGTGTCGATGAATCTAAGGATACGGCGCGAGTCGGCTCTTGGTAGAGAAACTCTGCACAAGTCATATGCCAACATACATTCAAAAACTGAGGAAAAGAGACGAAAAAGACTGAGAGTAAGGGTATCTCTGCCACGCGTCCCCCTCTTCGACATACCCTACAGTTTGCGAATGCGACAGCGCGCATCTTCTAGTTCTCTAACTATCGTGTGCCTCATGCAAGGGGGCGCTCAAGAACGATGAGGGAGTCGGTGTCCTGCTGGCATACGTGAGTCTCTTTGAGGTGGCACAAGGACGTGAAAGTCACGAGTACGAAGGAAGAAAAGCGCTGTGCTCCCAATACTTCGGCAGGGTAACTCAGACTCTACAGCCACGCTAGGTCCGTTTGATTGATGGTCCATGGCGCCCACTACCGGATGGGAGACGCAGGGAGGCAATGCGATGCACTGCGTCCCTGGATGCGTGCAAGGAGACTCTAAAGAATAATTTGGGGATCACGAACGTGCGTACGCGTGCTCCTCGCGGACGCCATTTTCGCGCCTTATGGAAACGCGGAGGGGGCTGCGGATGCCGAGGATGGTGTCCTGGAGGTGCCCACCACGCTTCCGCCAGAATATCCAGAATGAAACACTCTTGCAATGACCTCTCATTACTGCGCATGAGTACAGAAAATAGATACAATGGTCCTGAATGGTTTGTATTTCTAAGTTTTCCTTTACTGCTCAGTCCTTCACTTCTCAGTCCACCTTGGCTGCCTCCAAGTCCTTCACAGACACAATGCACACAGGCAACTTGTCCAACTTTTCCAGCACTGCCTTAACATACCGGTGCTTGCCGTTGACCATGTTCCAACTGCCGTCCCCATTTTTGGCAATAAGAATAGGATACGCTGGATCGCACTCACGCAGCGCACGCCAGTGCTTCGGACTCCGCGCTGGATCATCGAGGAGGTTTTGCGGGCTGAAAAGGTCTGGTGCGGGGCGGGGCACGTCCGGGCCAGTGAGGTTCGTCCAGCAGGGTTGCGAGATCCATTCTGCGGGGAAGGAGGAGACAAGCATGTGTTCGATGGGGTGCTTTTCTGTCACGTGGAGGAGGGTGTGCACGTCAATGTTGTAGTGAAGGCGGTTTATGCCGCCGCTGCTGGAGATTTCCTCGCCGATGCGCATGGGAAAAGAGCAGTTGGGGATGGGACAGGCCATTGCGTTTTTAGTGGGAGCAGGGTGCAACGGTGATGGCAAGTGAGCAAGGGCTGTTTTTGTGTGGGCTGTGGTGCGGCAACAAGCTCTGACAAATCCATTGTGAGAGCTTGTCTTGCCCACAAACAGTGACTTAAAACCGATCCGGCGCTAATTAATGAAAAGTTGATCATTTGCAGCGAAAAACCAGATGAAATAAACAATGAGGAACTTAGCGTGTGTGGTTACAAGCGCCTTTTCGAACTGCGAATACTCACCCTATTCGTGACTAGCCTCGAGAGAGTTTTTCGAGCTCGGCTTGACATCTTTCCTTGTTGAAAAGCAAACGTAAAGTATACGTCGGTTTGTATTCTTGTGCTTGAAGGTGATATGTGATTGCCTCAGTGGCTCCCGATGCCCGACGTTTTCTTCGCGCACTGTTTGAAATCAATGGACTGCTATGTTACTGAGTAAAAGAATGAGGCGAGCATTTTGTTTAAAAGTTTCTGTTCTGTAAGGGACCTCATCCAAACCATTTGTAAACGTTAAGCACCAAAGTCAATTACAGAATAAGCAAGCAAACGATATTGCCATTAACAAAATAGTACAGTTTTACTGAAAGGGTGAAAGGACCGAAAGGTTCACTGGTTGACCCGAAACGCAACCTTGGAACTAAACGGACTCGCTGTTGTTCGCGAGACAACAGTCTCCGCTCCATCATAACGATCCGTTCCTTCCTCTGAAACTGAAGAAAACGCGTCCTCCCTCTGGCGCCATCCCTTTCCACCTGCAGCGGCAAGAGTAGCACCGCTCTCGTACACACGGCCCGGATCGGCATACCCAACTCCCATCTTCCAACTAGACACCGGTGTTGATTCCCCCGGCGGTTGGGTGTACCCACCACCATACTGTCCAGCCCGCGTTCTATACCGGCCTGCGCGCACGAACCCTTCCTGCATCGCATACCCCTCCGCCCCACCCGCTTCTCCCCCACGGCCCAAGCTGCGTCGCCGGCTCCAGAAATAGCACGCGACGGCAATAGCAAGCAGCGCGACGACGGCGGCGCAAGAGCCGGCGACGATGGCGACGATGTGCGCCTGCGCATCCCCGATCTGGCTCTGAATGCTACTCACTTGCGCATTGATCACGTCGCTTGGGTTTGCGCCTGGGTCTGCCATGCTGTTGGATTGCGATTGCGGTGGTTGGATGGATGCGGTGGGATCCGCTGGTGGCACTTGGCCGGTGAATGAGGGCGATGAGGATGGAGAAAAGGACGAAGCAGAAGCTGGAGAGGGAAAGATTGGTGGTTTCACGATTTGGTTGATTGCGGGGATTCCCTGAAGTGTGAAGATGCCGACGCATTCGGACTCGTTGGATAGGTCGAGCCAAAATCGTGGTGTGAATGTATTGTAGATTGCTAGGTACTCTTGAGCGGATTTAGGATCGGTGGAGTCTTGAACGGATCAACAGGGCTCACCTGCCTTTGCGCACGATGAGCTCGTAACACACTGCACAAACTGTTGTGCGACTGCCATGGCAGCTGTTCCAGAGGCGCTCTCACTAAGCAGGCAGAGCGCTTGTACCGTCTTTCCACTCACGACGGAGGACGTGTCGAAGCCAGCGACAAAGTGGCTTGTGTCGGGGCCGTTGAGGCACGGCACGAGACAAGGCGGGTTATGATCCGATGGGGTCGACAGGAACTCCTTCACAGACAATCCTGTCAGAGCGCTGCGTGTATTTGACATTCAAGAGACCTTTCTTGGCGTGTTGCCCTGTTCAAAGCCGCTTTTTGAAATTCTTACTTCTCGCCGCATGAAATCATTTTATTTAATACCGATAGCCTCCATACATTTGCTGCTGCTGTTGTGGATAATAACTGGCTGACGTCGTATTTGGATACCCCATTTGCTGCGGTGTCCGATACGCACCACCATATTGCCCCCCCATCATTTGCATCCCCCGCATCTGCTGTCCATATCCATACCCATAACCTTGCTGTAGCTGCTGCATCTGCATCGGATGTCCGCTCGCGGTCATGAAGCCCGCCCCCTGCGGCGGATACGCGTAGGGTGCGGGGGGGACAATGCGCTTCCCAAACGCGTCCACGGAGGGCACAAGCATGCCGCGGTCCGCCGCCGCGACCACAAATCTCTGTTCCGTTTCGCGCGCAACTCTTTTCAGGCGCCACCAGATGAACGCGACCAGCATGCTGAGGACGACGATGCCGGTCGCGACGCCGCCGACGATGGTGGGGATATTCGTGCTGCTGCTGCTTGACGAGCTGCTGTTGGACGCGGGCGCGGTTGCGGTTGTGACGGGGTCGGGTGCGGGAGGGGCGGTGATGGTTTGGTTGGCGGTGGGACGCGGCCCAACGCCCTGGGGACCATCAAATCGAGATGTAGTTGACGTTAAAATTGCGCCGCCGTTGCCTGCGATTCCGCTTGCGTTCTGGCTGAGAGCGAGCTTGGTGGGTGCGAGAGAAATGGGATGGATTGTTCCACTTGCGGCGGCCACGACGCCGGCGCAGGAAGAGTCTTGCTGGAGCCAAGTGTAAAACTGGGTATTGCCCGAGTCCATGCTTGTGTACACGAACTTGTAGTCTGTTTCGCTGTCTGGTTACACCTTGCGCTACGAAGCACGGGAGTCGCATGCACCGACCAGCATCCGAGCACTGGCGGTACAGACAGTCCTCAAAGCTGGACGCGCTCGTCTGCTGCGCGGCGCTCTCCACGTTCATGAGCATACACAACGCTGACACGGTCGCCGGGTCAATCGCAGTCTGTGCCACGCCCTTGTTGAGACACGTTGGCAGACACCCGGGCGTCGCTGCATCGTGCAGAAACATGATGGCCGTCTTGTTGTTGAACGACATGTTGGTGTTGGGAGCCGGATTCACACGTCCTGTTCAAAGCGCCATCTCATTTCTTGGCATCAGAGCTCAATAACGGTAGATTCAGATATCGATACTCCAAAGACCAAAATAGTAGTGTACTAATAATAGCCTGATCCGCCAGCTGGCACAAACGAATAACTCGGATATCCCATGGTGACGAGCCCCTGCCCTCCTGCCGTCAAATTGGCACCACCATAATAACCCGCCAATCTACCATTCACCCATCGTGGATCTGTATAGGATTGCACTGGCGGATATCCATGCATCCCCTGGGCCCCATTCCCATCTAGATCTCGTCGCGCAAACAGAGGCGTGTCGCCTGTCCGCGCCACTTGCGGATGCTTTATCATACCCTCGGCGCCTGCATGTCGGCTCCACCAACGCGTCTCGGAGGGCGGGGGAACGACCAAAATGCGACGCGGCTTCTTTTTCCGGCTCTTGCGTCTAGCAGTGGGTGCCGGATTGTTCATGGTGACAAGAAAATGACTCTGTGGATGGGCCTGGATTTCTTGAAGTGAACGTTGTTGCGTCGAAGTCCACTTTGGCAGTGGCCATTTGCCATGTTGTTGGCGATTCTTGATACAATAGGTGAGAGTAGCGATGAGGAGGAAGGCCGCGATCGCGGCGGCCACGATTCCGCCAATGATTGCAACCTTGTTGCTGGAATTTGGCGGAGAAGTGGCAACAAGCGGTGCCGGGATGATCGTGGTGGTTGTGGCGGATGCCTGGATAGCAGTTGGTTGGATGGTGACGGCCACTGGCCACGCTGTCACGACTACTCTGGATTCGGTGGACATAGTGGACTGAGGATCTTCCATGCGGGTGGTGGCTGCAGGGTCCATGTTGGATCTCCTCAATACTGTGGCAGTATCCGCTGGCTTGTACTTTGTGGCAGGTTTTGAACTGAGCGCGTGAATCCCGTCCTTTTGTGAACAGACAGAATATTTTCGGCAACTCACGCAGAGAACGGGCATGTCCAACCATCCGGCAACGGCCAACTTCATCCTCATCCCGATGGGCGTCGGGACATCCCGTGAGAGAACCCCCTCGACACTGTCTCGCCTCAAACCGCGGAAACAGTCTCACCTTACATCGCGCTCACATCGCGCGTCCTCGCTCGCCACGCGCCTCTCGTCCAAAGCGAAATGCACAGCAACGGCACGATCCTGCGCGGCGCGTGGGACAGCGTCCTCGCCGCCGTGCGCGCGTGCGCCGAGGCCGTGCACGCGGAGGGCGTGGCAAGGGTGCACGTGTCCGTCGCGATCAAGTGCGCCCAATGAATGAGAAGGAATACGAAGGGCTTTCTGGTTCAGCGCAATGAAATCATGTCAACGATGTTGGAATGAACGACACCAACACTTCAATGGGGCCCTTCCATCAAGACTCTCCTTCGCCCCGTTCACATACACTCAATGCGCGTGTATGTGGGAATACTGATCTGCCCGCTCTCTCCAGGGTCGCGTCCGGAGAGACAGGGAACGCAGCGACGACTCCGGTGGTGGGTGCGTTGCGGCTGTGTCCGAGGCCGTGTTTTACGGGGTGGTGGCGCTGGCATCAAATCTATGTATAACGCGCTGTCTGCGTAGGGAGCGAGGTGTGAGAGTCGAACACCATGAAGTGGATGCGGAGGTCGCCATTGGTTTTGAGTCAATGAAGGAGCCGCTAGCGCCATCCTCCAGCATAGCTTCCACGCACTCAGCGAATTTGTGTGAGAATCAAGTTGGGGTACGTCCTCCCGCGATTTCCAGGCTCGCTCCCGACGGTATTTGGCAGTCGAGGTCCAACCAGAACTCCACCACATCTCCTTCTGAATTGTATGAGAAACAGACAACAGCTAATGTCGCGAATTCACTTCCTACTCAGTCCTGACCGTCCTTCATATTTGCTGTGCCTCCAGTAGGCGCTCTGCACCAATCGGGAAACCTCTCAAACGAGTGTAGAACAAAGCCTTTTTAGCCGCGTCGCAAGTGCGCGCCGCAACAAGCCCCCGCTGGAGCGCGGCGGGCTGCCCTTAAAAAGCATCCCAAACTTTATTCTCGGACCACGGTTACGGAATAGCTGAGAGGGCTAGTTTAGCGCGTTTGACTGCAGGGAGGGATCGGTGGCGCTTTGAAAAATAATATGCCGCGAACCTAAAACGAACCTTTCACCTGTCACCACGAAATATCTCGTATCCCATGCATTTATTCATTCTCAGTTTCATTCAGGCATCTTCACCCTCTTTGTTCCAACACGAACAGGGCCGCAACCCTGCCACCCTGATAGCTCAACCCAGCCTGCGCCTCAACTTGACCGCAGGCATGGACACGACGGCTGCGGTCGAGGATAAAGTAGTGCAAGTGCCGCGGCTCTGGCTTGTGCTGCGCAACGTGTCAACAAGCAATTTATTCATTTTCCGTTCAATCGTGCAGAAATCTTTGTCTCGTCAACTGAAAACCTCGCGTTACTCGTCTAACACTCAGGAATCGATACACCCAGTGACTGTTGCCAAAAGAAAGCAATTTGTAATTGAAGACCATATTTTTTTTACGTGGTTCCCAGGGCCACAGCCGCAACCATCGCTACCAAGAGCAACCAGATGGCGGACAAGAGCGGATTCGTGTCTTCTGAGCATCCGGTGGCATCTGCTGCCGCAGCGACCACCGCGATTGACGTTATTCCAGGCGAGACGGCCTCCGTGTGCGACTCGCATCTCGAAGCCCATTTTGGTGGGGCAGAGATTGTGCGCGTAAGTAGTGCAATCGCTTGACAGTGGTCGAGGGAAGTAACGTGCAGACGAGGACAGGACATGGTCGTCGGTCTCAGCGACGGATTGACGGTGCCGTTCGCATTGACCGCCGGTCTCGCCTCCCTCGGAAACAGCCGATTCGTGGTCTTGGCCGGAATGGCTGAGATTGTGGCCGGCGCCATCTCGATGGGACTCGGAGGATACCTGGCTGGGCGCAGCGAGATTGAACACTACGACTCAGAGTATGCGCGCGAGGAGAAGGAAGTGCGAGACGTCCCGCATCGCGAGGAACAGGAAATATGCGAGATATTCGAGGTACGCACGTTTATGTCCGTCGCGCCCTGAGTGTCATGCTCGCTCATACCGGACGGTGATTAGCCATACGGCCTCGACCGAGACGCGCTCGAACCTTTGCTCAATGGTTTGAAAGCCAATCCAACCCAATGGGTCGAATTCATGATGCGGTACGAGTTGAACTTGGAGAAGCCCGATGCTTCGCGGACCTGGATTTCTGCCTTGACGATTGGGGGCTC
>MU615307.1:0-10254 GCA_025201725.1 Chytriomyces sp. MP71
CGGCGTAGGCTTGGGCAAGCTGCTGGAACTGCTGTTCGGCAGTGAGAGGCACGGGCGTGGTGCTGGAGGTCATAAGGATGTCGGAAGAGGAGGACATTCCTCTGGTGCTACCAAATGTTAAGGAATCGAAGGGGAAGATATTTAGAAGTTGATACTTTATTTCAATAAGAACACTGCTTCATTTATAGAGTTTTTGGGCCGGAAAATTAGTTAAGATATATCTGGATGATAGCAACATTCAACCTAAAATTTCAGATAAGTATTGTAAGATCTGTGAATCATGCGAAACTGCAGCTGATTCTTTATCGGAGATTTATCCGGGTGGAAGCAGAAAGCTCATTACGTAATAAAGCGAACAGCCTGATTAGCTCAGTGGTTAGAGCACCCGCCTTTTAAGCGGGTGGTCGCGGGTTCGACCCCCGCATTAGGCTCCCAATTTTTTTGGTCTGAACGTCCTCAAGGTCGGGCGTGTCCTTTGTGGGAGTCCAAAATAGGACCATAGAGGAACGATACTGGGAAGGAGCACCATTCTGATCGCCCTTTGCGTCTCGCATAGTCTTGACTCCTATGAAATTGGCTACTTTGCTGTGATCCTCATCCTACTCCGATTCGAACCCACAGTCACCCTCATGCTCAACGCTTTCATTGTTTGAAGCAGCACAAAGAAAGTCTCAAATACGGTTAGTAACCAATGCCACCGTCAAGTCAAGTCACTGCAGAGCTTTACGACTTATTTCACCTGTGTGGGCTGGAGGCAAACCCACGAGTGTTTGGAATCCTCGTGCAACTCGTTCGGATAGGCGTACCGCCGGATAACATTGTGGCCGCTTTGAAATTGATTGCGACAGAGAATGCAATGACTGGGATACCAGCTCATGGTGGGGAGTGAGACAGGGCGTAATTACATATAAAGAATACGCATTGATTGTATCGTTGGTGTGTTGATGAGGTGGTGGTGTAGAGAAGTATGGTTTGGACGATGGGAAAAGGGAAGGAACGAACCGGCAGCAACAAGGATGGCGATCCCGCAGCTAGTTCCATATATTCTATACGCGCCATCTTCTGGTGGTGACACAGCGGGTCCGAGTAGACCCGAGCGAGTGCAGTTGCTGCAGCTCCATCTTGCTGACGTTGGAGACCACCTTCTCGTCGCTCACGCTTGCTGAGATAGGCTCTGTCTGCGCTTGGCTCTGCGGCTACTTTGAGCAGCAGGTTGGACGCGTTGCGCAGTCGCAGCCGCTGTTTGCCTCGTTTCAAGTGAGTCTGACTACGTGCTCAGTGTCCGCTATTTCAGCAGCGAATCCTGTTGAGACCAGAATCGAATCCAAACTGCTTGGGTGGCTGCCGCTGCAGTTTCTCGTCTTCATCGGGGAACGGGCCTTCACGTGATCGAGCGCAGGGGCACTCATCTTCAGATAAAAGCAGTTATACGATATTGCGCTTCTTGCAGACGCAGTCTTTGCTTTGAGTCTATTGCAATTGCATCTGCGTCCACTTCCACATCCTTTTCAGACTCGCTCCTGCTTTCCCCACTCGTTCCTAGACGCCCTTCTCGGAGCATACGGCATTGCAAACATTCTCTTCGCCAGACTTTCCGCACCACCTTCGCCCAACGATCGACCCCTTGGATCCATGGAAACACTATGCCTTCTGCATTCCAACTCCATCACAGACCCTGTCCTTGCTGAACACCTGCGCTTCCTCAAACTCTCCCTCACCGATACCCTTCTCACCATTTCTTTCTTCCACCCGCTCGGCGTCCCGGCACCGCTAACACGGGCATCAGTCCTTAACCTGGACACCCTACGCGAAGACAAGCTCTGGGACCTCCTCCTTGTCCTTCTGGATGTTGGAGTACTTTGTTGTGAGTCTGGAGCAGATGCTTGCGTTTAGCGGGAACGGTGGAGCGAGGATGCAGCGGCGAGAGGGATAGGCGGTGGCGGGCTGTTGCCCTTGAAACGCACTTGCGGAGACAGAAGACGGCGCAGGTGGCTAGAGGACGCAACGCTTGCAAGGCGGGGGTGACGGAAACAGGGGTCGGGACATTCACTGAGATGGAGGAATACCTCGCGCGCACGCAGCTAATTTCGCAAGTTCATGATCTCTTTCCGGAGCTGGGGGAAGGGTTTAATTGAGGCGTGTCTGGTGGCGCTGAGGAATAACGCGAGTCATCATACGCGTGATTGAGGGTGATTTTCCAGTGCAAGTTGCGAAGCTAGATCGTACGTGGCACGGCCACCACCTTCGATCGCGATGAGAATGGTGTCAAAGAGTGTGTCTTCAAAGGAAGGCGTCAAAAAGATGGCTAGGGCAGTTACAGCTGTGGAAGATTTTCCCATTCTCGGCGATAGTTACCATCAAATTGCCCGATTCAGCCGGGGGACACCCCCGTGAATTTGCGGTGACGAAAGAGAAAGTTGAGTACCTCGATGTGTCAATGTTGACAGAGTGTTGCAGTATTTTACTTTTTGCCAGCCCGGATTGCCTGTAGAATTTCTGGATTCAAGGGAAAAGTATTGAGACCACGAAGTAATTGCGTTGCATGACTTTCCCATTAGCTTTCCTCCCCAACCATTTCGTTCGAGGAAGTGCTTGACTGCATGCCCCCCATGGCTCAACGTGAGCAGCGCATGGGTGCGTACCTGAGACTTGGTGATATGAGACTGAATTTTGCGTGATTTGACCGGGAGGATGTTTTTAACTGATACAGCGTTGTTCATTACTCACCCCAGACTGTGAGTGGTGCGGTGGAGTCGAGCAGGAAGGCACGAGTCAGTGTTGCATAAAATTAACGCTCTGGAACTGAGTTCATGGAGTGTTGGCGGTGTGCAGCAGGGTGGTTGGATGTTCTTGGCGGATAAGTATGCCTCCAAGGCTGTTGATATTCCGAGCTCACCCATGTCGAGCCTCAATGTTGCTCAACAAGCGTGTCGTTTGACGATTGCTGTCGGAACGGAAAAATATCAAGGAAAGGGAAAGAAAGTGGGGTGTTTGATTTTGGCTGTACGATTTCCACCTGCCCACTTCTTCCTCGAATGACTTCAACCCCTGCCCTTGTGGAAACACGTGCCCTCGCAGGCGGCCCTGAGCAAGACCTCGGGCCCGTGCGAGAACGATTACGGATCATTTCCAAGTGGGTATTTCGCGAGGGTCCATGAAGCCTGACGGGGTGGTGCAACTGATATTGCTTCCGGCAATATTACCAGAAAGCATCGGATGCGACCCAAGAGCGTAGACGCGCTTGCGGACGTGATTGCGTCGATTGCAACCAGCGCACTTTCAACTGCGCCGCCATCCGCGCTCTCGGCGCTGACACCGCTTGCAACGGCAAACCCCGACCAAACCAGGGACGAACACAGCCATTGGAACCTGGCGCCCTCAATGCCACATTTGGACATTGCGAAAGAAGTACTCAACGCCATCGAGCGTTTTGGTGGAGACGGCGAGCCGCAGAAACAATTTGAAGGAGACCAGCACATTTCGCTCGCACCCTCCCCGTCGTGTCAATGCGCGCTCTTCTTTCCTGCAACCGCTTCCATTACAGATCTGGCGCTTTGTGCCTCATGCAATGCTCCAATCCCACAGTTACGCGCCCTGCAAGCAAACTACCTCGCGTCCCTCAACTCGCTTGTCATCACGCTTGCACAAGTTGAATCGGCCGTGCAAAACGATACATTGCAGGCAATGGAGGCTGCACAGCTGTTGGCGAAAGTGGAGGATCTGTCAGTTTTGATTGATGGGCTGGCCGAGGAGTGCGAACGGCACGAAGCTGATTTAGGGGTGCTGAATGAAAAGTGCAAAGATGAACTGAGCCGAATTGGCGATGTTGAGCGGGAGAGGGATGGATTGCAGCAGGTGCAGAAGCTTTACAGATTGACTTACGACTGAACTCACGACTTGAACTCACAATCTAACGTGGCGTAGGAACTCGATGACCTCACAAAGAGTCTCTTTGAGGAAGCCAATAATATGGTCCAAGATGAGACGCGGCAGCGCCAAGAGCTAGAGGTATTTTTATTTTTGCATGCAACCACTCCTAAGGACTTTTGTGAACGAAACATATCGCAAGGAACGTGAAAGAGAACTTGAATCGAAATTGGATGAAACTCGCAACACTTTAAAACGAGAGCAAGTGCTTCTTCGTGAACTCAAAATCAAAATGGAGGACGATTACGTTCCTGACGTCACCGAGGCCACAGAATCTACCTCTACTTCGACATCAGCCGCAGCATCCAAATTGAAATACCCAACCGATCCGAACATGTATGCAGAGTTTCAGGAGTTTGTATCACTGGCGCCCTCTACAAAACTCGCCAAAATGCCCAATATCCCGTTCCTTAAGAATCTTATTGATGACGACATCTTGCCCACGTTGCGATTTGGTGGAAATGCGCGCACCTCGACTCGTAAAATGTTGGATGCCGTCGCGGCGGACCTCCTCACTGTACAAGAAATGACACCAGTCCAGTTTTCGAGCTGGTTCAGCTTGAACCAAACCTTGAAAGACGCTCTCGTTGTTCGCAGTACGCATGTATCGGGTGGCGGAACCACCACGAGTAATAGCGTGACTACAACGGTGCTCGCGGGAAAGGACGTCGCAGTCTCCCCAGAGGCATCAATGCCTCCTCCAGGCGTAGCAGCGACAGTCTCCTCGTACATCCCTGGCCTGCCGCGCAGCCGCACTCCCTCTGAAGCCAACGTGTCGCCGCCCGTCGCGGCAGCTCCCGCCCTCAACCACGAGGCCCAGTCTGCCGTGTCCGCCGTTGCGGCCATCGCCGCGACCGCATCCCACAGCGTCTTTACAAAAAGCATTGCGGAGCGCGTGAGTAGCTGGACACTTTCCGAGAGCAAGGCAGCCGCGGACCCGCTGAGCAACCTACCTTCCTTTTTCGTCGTGAGTGGATGCAGCACATGTGGAAAGATTTGCGCAATCCAGCATCATTTCAGAATCAATAGTAGCGATGGCGCAACTGTAGCTAATACGCCAACCCAGCCAGCTGCCAAGAAGGAGGAGATAGAAGGATGGATCCCTGTCTGTGACAACTGTTTTGATCGGTTGGATGCTGTGGCGCGCTTTTATGCTTTTGTCCGTGTCTTGCGGAGCGGGAGTTTTGTGGGGCGAAGCGTGGAGGAGATGTACGCGGAGGTTGGGGCCGTCAAGCGGGATATGTTCTTGTCGCGGATTGGGGGAGGCGGGTGGAATCGGAGGCAAGGGGCTCAGCATCAGAAAGGACCGGCTGCTGGACGCGCAGGAAGGACAGCGAGTAGTTCAGGACTGTCTTTCCGTCAACTGGGGAGCGTGAGCCGGTCTTCGAGTGAAGTACTGGGCTGAGGCCCGAATTGAAAAGTAATGAAGAAAGGAAATAGTGGATGATGAAATGGACAATTTGACTCCTCCATATCGCTTTGGGGTGAGATCATGTGAAATCAACAAAGTCTATCCAAAGCAAATGTATCAGGTAGAATTTAAAAAGTTGTATCAGGCCCGGATGCTGGGATTATCTCCTAAGCACGATTGGAAAGGCCAAGTTCCCTGCAGATCCCTTGATCTACAAGTTAAGTGATCAGAAACATGCTTATTTGGACGTTTGCAATGTTCACATGACAGCAGAGTGTACTATTCAAACCATGCGATCAGATCCTGACGCAGGTGGAAATGAGGACCTGGTAAATAAAACAAACCTGAAGAAGACCAGTGAGCCTTTCGGACCGACAGCTCTTCCTAGTCTTTCTATCCAGCACTAGCTTTTTGGTTGTCGGATTGTTCACGTACTATAGAGAAGCATCATACGCGTTGCAAGTTACGGGATACGTGTCGCTTTCAGCACTCGAGACAGCATACGTGTATTTCTCGTGGGTCCAAGCAAAGGATCTCTTCCGAAGGGGGTCCAAAAAACTTAATCACATCTTCACGCACGGACTGTACTTTCAGCCGATACTGAGTTCTGCTCTACCCATTTATGAGATTTGGAGTGGAATGGCCGTCTACCAAAACTTTCACCTGTTTTTGATAGTTTGTTTTGACCATGGTCAGCGCGGTGTTTGTAATACTTCTAGACCTGTATTTTGTTTACTCGTTCATGATCCACATCATATCTTTCAATCATTCAGATGAATCCTTTAGCATCGAATCTAAACAGTTGCAAATAATAGCAACTTTCGGACTGACGGCATGTTTTGTACTTGGTTCACCTCTCCCGGCCCTTGTATGAAACATGCCTCGTATTTGGCCTTGACAGTTCCGCCTGCGGTTAGCTTTTCTATTGCATTACTTCTAATGAAAATTAGCTTAAGACGACTTCAAAACAGTACTGAGTGCCGAGTCAGCTAGATTGGATTACCTATCCACACCCGTTCATTTTTGAATAGATTGATAACATGACAAATTTTGAATAAATACGAAGGGATAAGTTGACATGCGCAGCCACCTCAGAGGCATCGGGCTTTGCTCGAGCACTTATGTATCGGAGTGACAGCATATTTCTTGTCTGCAGCGTTGAAACAAGGTTCGTGCATGATGGAGCCATACAGAGGCGCGCCAAGTAGCATAGTGTGGATGCGCACATTATTTATTGCATCCTCCCCGGATTATGCCTTTGCCTGTGTTTATATCAGCTTTATCAGTGACTTCCCAACAGATAGGAACGAGAGGCACGGACGCACTCAGCCGGCTTCCTCCGAAGTTCCCTGCCAGAAATGTCTCCCCATTCATTTTTCTTGGCTGCAGCCGAATGCACTCACGCAGTGTTATCATGGGTTTCCTCAGCTGTCCCGAGTCTCAGGAACGCTGAGAGTCGCGCGGATGTCATCTCCGACCAGCAGACAGACATGTTCCTGTATCGGTCTCTGCCAAGCAAGGTTCTTCTCGAACTCACTTCAGTTGTGCCAAGCCTATCAAGGCGATGTGACCCAGTTCATCAACGCTCGAACCCTCCGGTGCCATCCAAAGCCTCCCTCCAATCCAAATGTGGAGATGAAACGGTGTCCGTCTACCCTCGGCCGTTTCTCGATTTTTTCTGCCAACACCGACTCTGGCCTCCTCCCCGCCTCGAGAATCCACACACGTCCAACCACATTCAAGTACGCACGGATGCCGCAACTCGATTTTGACCATCTTGGCGGCAACCTGGTCGTGTCCCTCTCGACTGCAGAGACTTTTCTCGCCCTGTTTGGAAGCATCGTCATCCCCTTCAGCCAAATCCGCTCCGTGCGCGCTCTCCCCGCAGAAGCCTATACTCACTTCAAGAGCATGGGTGTTTACATTCCCGGCGTCATGAACTTTTGTACGCTCCCTTTCGCTCGGATTGTGTAATGTGGCGTTAACATTACCTACAGCAACGTTGCACAGGACCATGAGCGGAAAACCCGAGATCTATCTGTACTCCTCACCTCTCAAGACGGTCGGAATCGATCTCGTCGGACACGCACACTTTGAAAAAGTGTTCATTGAGGTGCCGGACTTAAGCCCGCAACAAGTTGTCCAGCTCATCATGGACGAGTGCGGACTGAGTGATCCGAAACGAGAAGCCGGAATCGCTTGCTAAAAATGCTCTTTCTCTATCTCTACACAGCCCCCTGACTCCTTGCTGTTCGTTATTTGGGACCTTTTCTTGTATATTCTTACACCCGCTGTCGTGCGGAGAGTCCCATTCGCAGACCGCGCTTTGGACACTCATGATCGCATGCACAGCTCAATAAATTATATGGACAGCGTTTTCATTTCTGGGTTGTATACGAAGTTCATCAAGTGTCGTTCCACAATCACCAATGCCACTTCCAGACGTCGGTTTTCAAAAAACACCGCAGGTCGCATGGTTGAAATATGGATCCTGGTGAAGTCCGCGTCCACTGCTAGCCATATATGCGTACTGGCCTGCTTAGAGACCGGATCAACGACGAGCGAAACACGGCTTGCGAGCCGGATCCCCAAGACGCAATTTTTCTTGATGAACGACGAAATACGCAATGTGCTGTATCTTTTTGATATTTTGGATAATATGGTTACGATTAGAATGAAACGATAAGGTAATTAACAAGCACAACTTTTTCCTCCCGTGAGCGAAGGGTTTGCAGAGTACAGATATTTCCATGGTGAGCACTTTCATGCATGATCCCGTCGAAAAAAGAGAACCACGTGGTCCGTAGAGGTTGGGTGAACGCAGATTCGGTTCGCGGTTTTGACAGGAAGTGTCTCGTTGGCAGTGAACAAGGTGATGCGAGCTTCCAATTGCGATGTTGTCCAGCTAACCCAGAAGTTTTTGCTCGCTTAAAGATCCGCCCTCCAGGGATCATCTTCATACACGGCCTGCCGGTTTACTTCATGGCTCTGATGGTCTGTAATGGCGACGGGAAGCCAAGTTCAACACTCTTCCCGAGAAGTAACCGAGCAATTCAGCAATGAAAGCGCACTATCTATTTATTTGTGAGTTCCAATGCTGCTGTGATTGCAACCATTTTCTTCGATACAAAAAAGGGCGTCAATAGCGTGCTTTTGCGACAAGATCACATGGAGGGAATTCTGTTTGTATCTGTGACTCAAAAGGCTGTTAATAAATTACCATGACTTGTGTCAGATGAATTGGATTGTGAGGACAAAATATGAAATACCATCGACGTCACTTATCACCAACGACTGCAGGACATACTGAAGCTGACGGTTCGTTGTACATGCAGTTGGAGGAGTGACTCCATGGAAAACGAAGGAAATAGTTTTAATTTACGGCCAATTTCGACGCTTTTTGGTTGATGCCGAGTTTGATTAAATGAACCAACAATCGGACTTGCAAGGAAGTCCGATTTTCGTGCCACGGCGCTGATCCCACATGTCTGTCTATAGACACTTTCTTCATTGCAAGTAATCGAACGATTGGGGAAGTGACAATAGATCGAGAAAGTGAATATCGTGATGAAGGTGGCGGGTGGCAACTAAAAATTCAGTTGTCGATCAGCGTTCCATCTCCCGGTTGCCAGGAAGCCAACTGCTGACTTCGAGATTAATATTTACACAAAATGAGCGTGTCCAACTCCATTCCCCTTTGGAAGCGTGTCCTTACGTCCCTTCCATTCTGGCTTTTCGTGTGCACGGTTCTCGGATGCGTTCTGGGTTCTGTGGCTCCCCAATTCAGCAAGGACGCAGCACCCACCCAACAACTATTCCTGAGACCCATCCAGTTCGTCGTCTTTCCACTCGTGTTTAGCTCGCTGGTCATTGCAATTGCTGGTCATCCAGACCTCAAGAAGCTCGGCAAGCTTGCTGTTAAATCGATTATATACTTTGAAGTTGTAACGGTACGTCCTTTCTCCTTAGCCTTTAGCAAAACTAAATGTTTTCTCAAACAGACTGTCGCTCTCATAATTGGACTGGCTGCCGTGAATTCAATCAAGCCTGGTGAGGGTCTGTCAGTCGTGAAAGACCCGGTCGTTGCCGGAAACGACACGTTCACTTACGCAAATTGGATCAACCACTTGACGCCGAAGACGTGGGGTGAAATGATGGGTGGCTCCGGATCCTCTGAGCTCCTGCAAGTGCTTGTCTCCGCCATCATTTTCGGTTGCGCCACTGCTATTGTTCCGCAGCAAGAGCACCGCGATACCATTTTGAAAATGTGCCGCGCAGTGATGGCAGTCATGTTTAAGTTTGTGGACATTATCATTTGGTCGGCCCCCATTTCCGTGTTGTTCGCCATTGCCGCTGTAGTCGCCAAAGCTGGTGGACTTGGCGTCTTGGCAAACCTCGGAAAACTTGTTGCAACAGTTTATGGCACCATTATTGTCTTTATCCTCGTTGCATTCGGAACGGTGATGGCCATATTCAAAATCCACCCCATTGAATTCCTCGTCGCCATGAAAGAACCTCTTATCATTGCTTATACGACCGCCACCAGTGAAGCTGCATTGCCTCAAGCTTTTGAAGCTCTGGACGAGTATGGAGTCGCTCCCAGAGTTTACGCTTTTGTTCTTCCTCTTGGTTACAGTTTCAACTTGGACGGCTCGACCTTGTACCTCAGTTTAGCGGCTATTTTCTGTGCCCAGGCCGCTGGTGTCAGCAAAACGATCGGAGAGCAGATTGTGATGGTTCTTATGCTCATGGTAAGCTCCAAGGGAGTTGCAGGTGTGCGAAGTGCTAGTATCATTGTGCTGTCTGCCACTTGCGGACAGTTTGGTATTCCACAGTGGCCCATTACTCTCATTCTTGGAGTTGATTGGTTTATGGACATGGCCAGAACCTTCTGTAATGGTGAGAATTCCACACTC
>MU615309.1:0-10246 GCA_025201725.1 Chytriomyces sp. MP71
TTATAATAATAATTATAGTTATTTTAAAGATTAGTACAGATGTCGCTTGATTGTAACTCTCTGCCTACTGCTGCGCTGTGAACCGAACGGAGTAACTGTGTTTTTGGATGGTGTGACAACTCATTGAAGTACAGGGAAATGGGCGGAAATGAAGTTCACCGCCTGTCCCCGATAAAACGAAATCACCCCAACACGCCACCAACGAGACACTATTCCAGAGCTGTGCATAACATAACACGTAATGGATCGCCCACCCGTCCGCAAACCCATTCAAGGGGACGAGATAAATAAGCTCGCACCAGTCCAAGGATTTACCAGCCTGTATTTTGAAACAGGATATTTTGAAAAACATTTGTAAAAAGATGAAACCAAAATGCATAAAAACATCATGTTTGTGCGTTGATCGGATTCATGGAGACATCCTCCATCCTGGTCAAGTCCACGCCCATCACAATCTGCACCAACTCCTGCGTGACGTCCTGCCGGAACAAGGTGAGCTTGTTCAGAGCCACTGCCAAGGTTATTCCTCGCTCCGGGTCCGCAACCACAGTGGACCCGCCCAATCCGGAATGTCCGAACAACCGCTTCTCCCTCGGTTCGTGCCCGCCACCGACTGTTGACCCCAGATACTGCGCGAACCCGTATCGAAATGCGGACGGGTGGGCAGGATGATGCGGGTCCACCAAGGCGGCACTTGCCAACAGCGGATCCTCGCTTCCGCTGCGACAAGACACGACGCGGTCCAAGACGAGGGCCATTCCTCGCGCAGACATGTTCCCACTCGCCGCTGGAATCACGCTCCGTCTGACTCTCAAGTCGTTGAACAGCGTCGGGTTGCCAACCATCGCCGACAGCCGCTGCCCATCCGCGCCGACTCCTTGCATCGTCTCCAGCGCCTTCTGCACCTGCTCTGCCTCCTTCGAATCCCAAAACAAGGTCGCCAACCGCGTCTCAACCCCCTTCGGTATTCCGACGTACGCCCAGTCCCCAGCACCAACCCCTTCCAACACCTGCTTCAATTGGTCCCCAAACTTTTCCCCAGCCACCTTTTCCGCCAGTCCTCCCACGAGCCAGCCGAAGGACATGATCTGATAGCGCGTCTCGACTCCAGGCGCGCGCACAGGCACAGCACTTTCCATGGCGAGCACCATTGCGTCAAAGTCGACCATAGCAAATAGGTCTGCAGCAGCTTCGTCTTTGCCCGCGGCTTCGAGACCGCTCTGGTGATCGAGGAGGTGGCGTGCGGTGATACTAGCCTTCCAGGTGCGTTGTTGGGGAGTTGCGGAAGCTGGCATGTTGGTGAGGAAGTCGGGCCAGTATTTTGAAACAGGGTCGTCATACTGTAGACGGCCTTGCGCGACCAGCTTGTTAAGGGCAACCGCAGCTATTGCTTTTGTCACGCTAAAAACGGGGAAGAGTGAATCTGGTAGAGGAACGGATGAATTGCGCAACCGCCTCATTGAAGAAACAAATTACCTGGAAGCACAGGCCTGGGATCAAACACTCCCATGACTCCTGCTGCAACATCCACAATAACTTTTACCTTTTCAAAGGCCACGACCTGAGCCCCAACTACGTCTCCACTGTCAATTTTGCTCCGCAGTAACGCCTCTACCCGCCTTTGCATCTCACTTAAGCCGTCCCGCTCCTCTCCGCCAAGAGCACCAAACCGTCTTTCTCGTGTCTGTCCCTCCAAGTAATGGGTGGCGAATGGCGCCATGATCCCCAAAAAATCCAGCTCGACGTCCAACGACGTACTCAGCCCCCGCAAGAGATCTAACACGCGCAAAAAGAATACAAGAATGCCAGGAAAGGCGTCGCTGACACTGCGCTGCGTGCGAGGCTTCTTGGCCTCAGGCGGATCAAGCTTTTTTTTCGCCTTTGCCTCCTCGCGTTCCTTTTCGCGCTTCTTGCGGCGCGCTTCGAGTTGAGTTTGAGCGTTTGCACGCGTAGTTGTGTCGCGAAAGATGAACTGGTAGTTGTACGAGCAATCAGGGAGGGCACAACGGCCAATAACGAGAAACCTGAATAATCTCCATAGACTTGTCGGTATCCACGTTTTCTGTCATTCCCTTCACGCCTAGATCAACGAGCGCACTTTGCAAGCCTGTCAAATCCTTGTGGAAAGCAGAGAGAATGAGCCGCGAAAGTGCCATGGCTTCTTTTGAAGTCGCGCGTTTCGTCAGACCGAAATCAAGCAAGTAAGGAATATCGCGAGATCCGTCCGTTGACTTTGCAATCAAAAAGTTTCCCTGTGTGTACCAAGTTGGTGAGAAGTGTTAAAGTGAAAGATTTATAATCATCACTCACGGGATGCGGATCGCCATTCCAAAATCCGAGGTAAAATATTTGAAAAGCGTAAGATTTAATAATGGATGTCACGACGCTTTTGACGTCGACACCCCGTTCGCGCAATGCCTCGGCGTCCGTGATTTTGACTCCGTCTGGCCAGCGCATGTCAGGGACCATCTCAAAACAGTCAGTCCCACTCACCAATAAAACTCATGACAAAAACCTCCTTGGTGGTGAGGTACGACATGGGTGTTGCGAACCCGCAATCCAAATACAAGGGATCATCCAATCCACGCCCTTCCGCGGCCAACGCCAGGTTGTGGACCTCCACCGCATCGCTAACCTCACGCGTATTCTCAGCCTCGTGCACAAAGTCCAACTCATGAGGCACCTCCGCAACCCACTCGTTGACGACAAAGCTGAAGTCGTAGTCGGGCTCAAAGTACGCGATGGTTGCCACGAGGGAGCGAAAGTCGCTGAGATCGCGCAGGACCTGGCTTGAGATGCGCTGGTGCTGCACCTTGACGACGACGGGGCTCCCGTCAGCTTTGATGGTGGCGCGGTGAACCTGGGCAATGGAGGCAGTCGCGAGGGGATCCTCGCCAAAGGCTGCAAAAGTGGAGTCGAAGTCGGCGATGGCCCTTTTCACCGTTTCAAGTGTTTGCGAGAGCGGCTTTGCTGGGACCGAGTCTTGCAACGACTTCAACTCGCGCGTCATCGTCTCTGGCAGCACGTCCGTTCGGGTGCTCACGTACTGGCCAACCTTGATCCACAGTCCCTGGAGAAACACAATGCCGCCGTAGATGCGCTTCGCGTTCCTGCTTCAAGCATCAGCGAAGGTTGAACCTGTCAAACTCAGCACCGTGCGTTCACACGGTCCCACAGGGTGTCTGTCTCCTCCTCAGAGTGCTTTACGAGCTTCAGCCATACTTTAGCGAGCTTGTAGGATGCATAGACAGTGAGGCACAGGCTGACGAGGTATGCGCGGCGGGGTATGTCCATCCTATTTCAAATCACTTTTGGTTTGCCCTTCATCGCCTCCATTTCAAATAATGGATTGATAAGCTCGCGAATCTTGAGTCATACCGCGATAGGGTCTTACTTTCCTATGACACGGCATCTATTAGAAAATGATTAGGGGAAGTTTTGATCCGGAAACCATATTGCAAACTGGAAATCCCATTCTTCTTTCAGATTCTTAACCAACAGGCAGGGTTCAAGGAAATATGCTACTTAGACGCGCCTTGACCAATGAACAGAGTAACGCACTTCAAATTGTGGTGCACGTGGCAGGAACCATATCCTCCCTCTCGGGATTAGGTTTCTTTGCAGTGCTCTACCGCGACAAGTCACTCCAGACGCCCATTAATTATTTGGTGTGTTGGATGGAGATGGCTGACTTCATCATCTCGGTATGTCTCGGGCTCGGGCTCGCGCCGCTGGGAAACGCGATCGCATGTTACGCACAGGGTGAGATCATCATCCCCCTTAATTTTTTCATTTACTTCCATACCTCACACCACTTCCCCACAAGGAATCTTCGTTGAATTCAGCTTCGTCGCAGCCGCAAACTGGAATTTCGTGATCGCGCTTCACTGCTATTTAACAGTGTGCAGCAAGAAAAGTAGCGTCTCTGGAAACGATCGTATCTTTATCTGTTACCACCTTTATGCCTGGGGCACCGCTGTTTTCTTTACCGGCTCCATGTTTCTTGTCGAGAAGGTATTGCAACGTGGGCCGATAATTGGTAGCGCAACTTTGGAATGCTGGATCTCATCAAACTACAAGGAATACCGAGTGTATCTCTTCTACGCCATGCTCTGGGTCCAATTTGTTGTTGGCCTGATACTCTACTTTCTCGTCTTCCTCAAAGTGAACGCGCAAGCCAAGACCATGGTTTCTTCCTCATCTACAGGCCTGACCAAGTCAAAGAAAGTGATCGTGATGAAGGCTGTTGCTTTCGCGGCTGTACAGTTCATTTCTTGGCTTCCTGCCTCGGCATCGCGCATCTTGGTGATCTACAATCAACCGATTCCGTTCTGGCTCTATTGTTTGCAAGCAATCACTGGTAATGGAATCCTTTCCTTCCTCGTTCCTGACCAGACCCTTAGCACCTACCCACGGCCTACTTGACACCCTTGTTTTTTTCGGGTTCACATTCCTGAAGAGTGCCAGAAAGGGGAGCTCCTCCGGAAGCAGCGACAATGAAAAAAACAAGACACGCAGCGGATCAGGTCTCAAACACAAGCCAAGCTTGGCACGTAGCACTTCAGACGCAGGAAGCAGAGAAGGAAGCCCCTCTCGGCAACATTCAATCCGGACTGCGACCGTCTCTCGTCAGGAGAGCTTGAGGGTGCCAGAGGAGGTTACCATTGCGCGTTCGCGTCAAGCGAGCTTGAACATCAGCAGCGTCAAGAATGCAGAGGAGGTGCCCATGTTGAGTGGCAACCGGAAGTAAACCTGATGTGGATTTGTTTAAAAAGAAAATGTTTGAAGGCTTCTCCCCGAGCAGCAGCCGGGCCACCAGCGAGATGGAGGAGGGTCTGGACAGGCTGGCGATTGGAGACGGACGATGCAGTGATGGATTCGTCACCATCACGGACAACGGGATGAGGAAGCGGTCCCACAGCGCTGCCATGTCAGCGCAGGAGTCCCACAGTCCTGCGCTCGACACACTGGAGCCTCACGGTTCCAAGAAGCAGCGGATCATCGGCGAGAACACTCCGAACCTGGTCTCGCTTCCGTTCGAGATACTGTCCCTGGTTGCCCAGTATTCTGCCGGTTCCATCCACCTCGCACAAACCAGTCGCACGCTGCGTCTGGCTGTTCTCAGAATACTGTGGGCAGAGCCACTTCCCCTGCTGGCTGCGCTTCCCCTCCCGGCTGCACCTCCCCTCCTGGCTTTAGTCCCAGACACAGCCACCCACTCCACCGCAGACACAGACCCGCTCGCAGCCCATCTCACACGATACGGCCACTTTGTGCGCACGCTCGCGTTCCCAGATCCGTCTTCGCTCAACCTCGCGCTCGTTATACCTTCTCTCACGAACCTGGTTGCCGTGGACTTTGGCGGTCTCGAGCAGTTTCTCGTCAAAGACGATCACATCTTGCTGCTCCTCGACACTTGCTTACATTTGCAGGATTTAGCACTGTCAGATTGTGTGTGCGTCACGGACAATGCCTTGTTGGCCCTCTCGCACTTTGACGGTGCCCCTATGTTTCGGCGGCTCGTCTTGGATCGATGCTGCGAAATGAGCGGTGAGTCTCCTCCACTGGCGACACGGAACTTGATTCTTGATATTATCAGACAGCGGCCTTGTCCCCTTACTTGAGCAAACTCGAAATTTAATGCACTTGAGTCTGAATCTTGTTCCCTTGGCTACCGCAGCTGTGACGCGCACCGTGGCTTTATGCTGTCCCAAACTTGAATCCTTGGCGCTGTCTGACTGTGATTCGCTGACGGATGAAAGCCTTTCTTGGATTGCACAGGGCTGCGTCAAAATCGAGAACCTTGATTTGAGTGAATGTATGGGTATTACCGAGGAAGGAATCATGCAATTCGTCAGCGAGCTGAAGGCGCGGAGGATAGACATTTCTCATCATGGATTCACGAAACTTGTTCTTGGATCGACCCCTGCAATCACGGACCGTTCCTTAATTGCCCTTGTGACTGGAGACCCGTCCAGATCTTTCTCTGAAGTCACTTTAAGTCCTACCACATCATCAAAGCGAACTCTTCTCCAGCTTGATACCCTCAACCTATCAGCAGCGTCCAATTTAACTTTTCGTGCTATGGAAGCTCTTGGCTACTACATCTCGCCGCATCGTCTGACAACATTGAATCTGAACCAAACCGTCTTTCAAGACGTCACCGCCATTCCTGCCGTTACAAATGCATTGGTTGAACTCTTCAAACTGCAGAAAAACCTTGAATCAGTGCATATGAGTGGAGGTGTCTGCGGAGCAGTGGAGGACGCGGTCCTCACGTCCATCGCGGAACACTGCAACGCGCGCTTAGATACGCTGGACGTGAGCGAAGCTGTCAACATAACAGATGCAGGCGCACACCGCGTGGCGCGAGAATGCATACAACTGAGCAACGCCAACTTCAAGGGATGCAGTAATCTAACCGACCTTACTGTTCGTAGTTTTGTCCCCGAAACCGAAGCCGGCACGAGCAAACTACGCAGTCTGAACATGGGTCTCTGTAACAAAATCACTGACGCCAGCATTGAGCTTCTCGCCTCCCTATGCACCCTTGACCCCACCGGTACCAGCCCATCCGGTCTCCACACCATCAAACTCAGCGGCTGTTTCGATATAACTGACGCAACCCTTCACCACCTTGCTTCCGCTATCCAACGCCAACACCCCCCCAATCAACCACATCCTGCCAGCGGCTCCCTCCGTCTCCTTTGTTTCAGCGGCTGCTACAAAATCACCCCACTCGCCCTCCAGACTCTCACGTACCACCTCCCTTTCCTCGAAAGCATCAACCTCTACAGCTGCCCCAGCATGAACAACGCCGCTATCGCACAGCTAGCGCGCGCCTGTCCACGTCTGCTAAGCCTCGTCGTCAGCAAATGCCCCGCGGGTGACGTCGCAGCGCAGGCCATCGCGCGACACTGCCCGCGCCTGCACACCCTCTACTTGAGTTTCCTATCTGTTCCGCCTGCCGCGGGTGCGCATCTCACGGATATGGGCGTGCGCGCGCTGTTGGAGGGGTGTCGCGGGCTGAAGCTGCTCGATTTGAGCCGTTGCGACGCGTTGTCGGATGAGGCGTTTGAGGGGGCAGGGGTATTGGGGTTACAGGTCTTGATTGTGCGGGCGTGTCCTCGGTTGACGTTTGATGGGATGGCGGCGTTTGCGGCACGGTGTCGGAGGATGTTGACGTTGGATGTGATTGGATGTGCGGGGATTGGGGCTGGAGAGAGAGAGCAGTTGAGGGAGATTGTAGAGGGACGGGGCTGATGCTTTGTGAGCCTCAAAATGAAATAAAAAATAATAATTGGAGGTTCCTTTATTTATTTGAGTCTACTTTTTTGAAATGCAGAATGCGATCTTTATTGGGAGGACCGTACTAAGATCCAGGGGATCAGGAACCAATTTCCCAGAGGATATCTATACCCTGTCAGCAGCAAGCTCCAGTATTGACCACGACAAAATCTACTAGTGAGGTGACTTCTCGGAAGTAACCTATACTTCAACTTCAACCAATTCCCTATTGACTTGTCTTTAATTGCGAGCCGTGTGCAGGTACCTGTCCATTCCAAAAACTTGAACCCAATTTTTTACGATCACCGTAATAGGTATAGGTCAAATTCTTTGAAATCCAAACAATAAAAACCGGAATTCCCCTTTCAACATTCAAAAGAGAAGTAGATGCTATGGAAAGAAATTCATGATGTGATAATGTAACTCCTAAATCTCCGTATTTCTTCAAGCTCAGCTCTCCATTATTTCTATTTGTTCTTCTTCCTGGCTGCGCCATACTGCTCAAGCTGTCAAAGATCTCTTATCAACAGGCAAAGGGCTCCTTTCATCAATTTCTACCTCAACAATTCCCAATGAATAGCAACAATAATGCTGAGACCTTAGACAAGATTTTTTCTATGTCACAAACTGACACCAACTGAATATAACATCTGCCTTCAACAATAGCCTTATGAAAGTCTTGTCCATGTTTGCCATGACAACAAATAGCTACAGATGGAGATTTACTAGCAATTCTAGCAAAAGAGACTACTGTAGCAGTCTTGTGTGTTGTGGAGGTCAACTCCAGACCATTCATTCTCTTGTAACAGCAAGATAGTATTAAAATCCTAGAACACAACTAAACAGAAAAACGCAAAAGAACCCATCACCATCATGCATGCCCGGACCGTGATGAGCACACTACTGCGGAGGACGCCCTCGACTGTATCGAGACTCGCACCGATGATGGCATCGCAGACCCGAGGCAACGCCGGGAATGCGCCCCAGAACGTCAACTTCGTCAGCGAGGTGATCCGCCGCCAACCGCAGGGAATCAATGCACAGCTTCCTAACTGCGCACACAGTTCATCAAGTCCGTGAACCGACAAGTTGCCGAGCATCCCACCTTCCAAAGCGACGTGAAGCTTCTCGGCGACAAGAGCGCCGAAGTGGCCGAGAGCGATGCGATGAAGCGCGCGAAAGACGCGGCTTCAGCGGGTGCGAAGGGCGCCTCGGCTGTGAAGGACGGCGTGGTGTTTGCCGCCACGAAGGTATGCAACCTCGCCAGCACTGAAACCATGGAGGGACTCACCATTGGATGCAGGTGGGCGAGGGAGTCGGTGCCGTGCTCGAGAGTGCCCCGGTCAAGGCGACGGCAAAGGTGGTTGGAAAGGTGGGCGAGACGGTGGCAAAGGTCGGTCCATGACAGCAGGTACCTGTTGGCCTCAAACTAACACGTAAAATAATGCAGGCCGCAGAACCCATCCTCGAAACAAAGGCTGCAAAAACGGTTGCCTCCGGAATCTCGTCCATCCAATCCGACCTTGCGTCTGGCGCTCCTTCCCACAGATACGTCGAATACCAATCCCCCGAAGTCCGCGCGAAACTTCTCGCAGCCCGTCGCGCAACTCAATCTATCTCCAAACCAGTGGCTGCCAATGCAGAGGCTGGCGGTGCCGTCGTTGTCGCTCAGGAAACAAAATGGGCCAAAGGATGGCGCGAATTCTATGAATCGAACCCCTTGGCGCAGAATCTCACGCGTATCGGAAAATCCATCGAAGAGAGTGAGAACCCGGCTGTGGAGCGGGCACGCGACGTCATGTACCGCGTCGGCAAGTGGTTCGATGAAACGGAGGAGGCCAAGTGCATCCGGGCCTTTCGCATGGTGGACCCTTCCTTCCGCAAAGACGAATTTCTCGCGGAAGCAACGCAGTTTGTGATTCCTGAAATCTTGGAGGGCAACCTGAAAGGAAACCTGGTGCCCATCAAGAAGTGGTGCAACGAGAAAGTCTTTGCGGAAATCTCGGCGTCGGTCGGGCAACAACGTGTAGCCAACCTGGTGTCGGACTGCAAGTTGTTGGACTTGGCTAACGTCGACATTCAAAAGATGGTCTTTTTGAACGAGGACAAGACGCTCCCCGTCATCATCATTTCCTTCAGTACCCAGGAAGTTTTGCTGTTTCGCGAAAAAAAGACCAAGGAAATCAAACTTGGTGCTGAGGACATGATTGACTCGGCGCGGTATGTGATTGCCATGACCAAGGATCAATGTCTGAGTCCAGACATTCCCGTCGACCCAGAGACATTAGGATGGAGGGTCATCTCATGGTCTCGCGCCGGAAGCAAGTTTTAGTTGAAAGGTTGGGTGTGCAGATGAGTGGCGAGCCTTCATTAACAAAGTGTTGTTTTTTTCTTTCTTACAATTCGATTAGTAACCTTGGGCCTATAATGACCCAATCTGGAAATTTTGCTGTAATATTATACGAGACGGCAAACTCTCTCAGCAATTGTGAAACAAACTTTTCAACCGAAACGCACATGAAACAGAAAACTCGCAATTTGTTTCACGTATGTTTTGGTAATTTTCGGCAATGAAACGATGTCCTAATCAAACTGAAATTTCGAGCTTGAATATAAAACCAATTCCCGTCTCCGCCCTGGTTCTAATTTAACCCCTCATCAACATGTACACCCTCCTACTTATCCTCGGAACAGCCTTCACAGCTGAAGCTCGCCGCAACCCTACCGCTGTCGCACAAGCTGCCCCTATTGACTGGAACTTCAACGGCGACGGTACATTTCAGAGCGCCAACTGCGGCTGGCCACCCGCAACCTATTTTCTCGGCATCAGCGCAGCTGACATGGTCACATATCAGCTCGGCAGTTGCTTGCAGGCGTGCGTGAGCGACTACGCGTGCACGAACGCAATGTGGACGCAGGACGGATCGTGTTATTTCTACTATGGGGAGATTCCTGTGGG
>MU615310.1:0-10223 GCA_025201725.1 Chytriomyces sp. MP71
CTCACCTTATTTAATCCCCGCGACTTGGTCCTAACAGCCAGTGTGCATTTGTCTAGTGCTTTATGTACTGCGTATCTTGCTCACCTTGAAACAGAAAAGTTTTTTGCCCTGACACAAATTAGCCACTTGTCTTCTTTGTGGAATCAGGTTTTTACCAAGTATGCTTCATTCAAATAATAACAACTGTTTGCTAAATGATTCTGTTAGTTCTCCTATGACGAAACTCTGTTCAATGCTGCTGGAAAAGCTTCTCCTTATGACCATCCAGTTACTCACCAATGCTTTTATTTGGCTCAAAAGTAAGGAATAAATTTGTTGGCTATTTTTTGCTCTAACTGCAATGCTTGACAGTCTCCATGGTGATTTGAATGAAGACCAGAGCTGCGCAGGACTTGTGGCTTTATCAGCACATGGACATGGAAGTGGCTGATTTGGTGCACCAATTGAGGGGGGTTGACAGATGAGGAGGCAAGGTACTTGTTGTTATGCGCAATGGATGATGCTCTGGTGTTTGGAAAACAAAATTTGATGGACAATTGCAGGAAAGACTGGAGCAGCGGAAGAACACTCCAGCAAGACTAGCCATGGGAGCATTTATGATTCCAAGAGACTGTCAAGTTTGGACTGAGGAACAAGCATTGGAACATGCTAGGATACTTGATAGCCACTGTTCAAGCCTGGATGTTTCTCTCAAGAATGGCCCATCCCTTGTCTATTATAAGTGAGTTTGTTTAAAGTGTGAGGCATCCCTGACACATCATTTTATTTTAGCAGGACAATCTACAGTGATGGTAACTATGAGGTTGAAACCGTTATGTTGTACTGGGAACCACTGACATGCCAAAACTAGTCACTGGGCATTCAAAAGTATGGCACATTGGCAGCATTTCCTATACCATGAGGAGAAATGATAGTCTATTCTTAGTTATTAGATTCCTACCTGTATTTCAAATATCTAGAAATACCAAAATCTTTTTATTTTAATGCAGGTCATTATTTATTAGGGATCTAAATATTATAAATATTGCACTAACATGGTGTAATATGAAAAGTAATGACCCATATAAAGATAGTAAATATAGCCATAATTGTATATAATGTAACAGTACTTAGATTTGTAAAGGCCCTTCAATGAGTGGTTGCGTGATATGAACAAAAATGATGCAGTATTGATCATCTTACAGGAGCCAATTTGCAAAATGCTTGCATTTAAGTTTGCCAATGTGGATGTGGTTGATTGGTCTTTTTTAATTATTAAACTGATTAAAAAAATATGTAAAACAGCATTATTTTCTTTTCAAAAAATGATATCATGTTTCCATCCAAAAAAGTGATTAGTTTTATCAAATGTAACACTGTTTGAACCAAGTGATATGATATTGACATGCTCTGGTGCAGTTGTACCAAAGAACTGTGACAAAGAAATCAATTAATTTAGTTGTGCTTCCAAAATCAAGGCAAGAGCACAAGATGTTACAGAGAGTAGTAGCAAAACTAATTCATAAACATAAAGCATCAATTGGTGGTGATTGGTTTCTTTTAAAGCAAAAGTTTGTGAAAAAATTTCAAGCATGGTGAGACAAAGGGTGGAATGGAAATAACAAACAATGTCTTGAAAAGAAAACAGAGTCTTCAAGATGGTGGACCAAAAGATAAGGAGTGGTGGTTTGATGAAGATTACGGCTTGACAGCTTTGTGTGCGTTACGAGTCAATGCCATCTTTACAGTGGCATACACAACTTGTTATACTAAATAATTATCCATTTGTAGATCAAAAAATATACATTCTGAGAGATGTACCAGATAACTTTTTAGAAGGAAGAATAAACACAATCACAAGAGAGTGTTGTGAATGTCAGCCATATGACACTGCCAGAACTAGAAATTGAATATGAAATTACTCCAGCTTCAGCAAATCAAGTCCAAATTATGGATGAAAGAATGTATGGTTCTGTTCTCAACTAATATATAACTTGAAGATTGATCCAAATGAACTGGAAAGAGCAACTGCATGATGACATTCCTTCTAAATGCTTATTCAAAGCACATCAAAACCCTATCAGAATCTAAGTGGCTAAAGATGACCTTGGTGATATTTGCCTTCAGGAAGAAGGAGTAGCAATGACTTGAGTGAACAATATGGAATCAGCATGTATGCTATCAATTTAAGCTGCAAACATTTTTGAAAAGCAAAACCACCATTGTCCAAGCTTGGTCTTTGTGTGTGCCAACCAGCACATGTGCCCAATACTTGATGAAGAGTTACAAAAATCAATATTTTCTCAGGAGAGACAACAATCCTCAGGTAAGCTGTTCAAGTGAATGTCCAACAAGAAAATATTAATGACTCTCTGACCACAATCATTAATCCTCCATATGAAAAGCTGGACACATTTGAAAATGTGAATGTTGTGTACACTGAAAAGAATGACTTGACTGAACTTCTTGTTCATTTGGCTGCAATAGAGCATGTGGTTTACAAAATGAGAACCAAGAGTGGCAAGATTGCAAATAGAATACAAGAACAATGTGACTATTGAATGGAATAAAGATTATGAAAAAGCAAAATCATTATACCAAGCTATGGCTATTCTGTTCAAAAATCAAAATTTGATAACATTGGCTCTAGAATGATTTAAGATTTACAAGTCAGAAGATTAAGTTGAAAGCACTTTTAATAAAAAAACAAGAGATGTTTTTTTCAATAACAAGAAATGGGTGATTGTAGACACTTTTTATGAGTCCCAGTGTGGAGCAGATTTGAAGAGTTTCAATATTAAAAATGCCATACAGTATGTTTAAGAATAAAGAACACATCAGATTGGTGTGTGTTTAATATCTTTGATGAAATTAAGCCTTATTCTGGCAGACTGCATCCTGGATTCTTTTACATTATTACAGAAAACACATTTTCTGTTACAAGGCAATGGGTGGTACAGTGTTCTGATACAAAAGTATTGTAAATTGGAAGGTATTCTATTTGATATTGTGTAGGAGATTATTCCATCCAATACTTTTGAAATCATATTATTTCAATCAGTTTGTTGACTGAATCTATAGCAAATGTGGTGATTCATCAAAATTGATGATAAATTGCTTTTTGGGTGCTTAAACAAGTGTTCAACAGAAACGCGCAAAAAGATCTTTTCACCATGAGTGTGAATGATGTGGTTAAAGCATTCTTTTCAAATGAAAACACCATCTACTCAAAAATGAGTGATAGCTTGTTTAGAATCTCAACTAAGACAAAAACAGTAAAGCATTTCAATATAATTCCAATCTACTGGCAAGTTATTGACAACAGCAACATGTTATTACATCAATTGGCAATGAAAATGGGAGGTAAAATTGTTCAATTGAAAACTGACAGAGTGTTGTAATGGAAGACAGCAATGATGTAGAATGTAAGCCAGGCACAGGAAATTACAGAAGAGAGAAGCTGACTGAAAAATTTATAATTAATTATAAATTTTTGTTAAAAACTCATGAGTGGCAGCATAGTGAAGATCCACTCAATTTGCAATTAATCACTGGTAAAGCAGGGTGTGGCAAATCCTCTGAGTAGAAGAACACTGAACAAAAACTAGAACAGGCACATACATCAAGTTGGCAAGCACCAACAAGGCAGTGAGGCTTTGGGCAAACAGTGCACCACTTCTTTCACATTGACAATAATGGCAACGGCATGAATGAAGCAGTGAAGGTTGTTCAGAATTGCAAGTATATATTCATTGATGAAGTGAGTATGCTAAAAGGAGAAATATATGAAGCATTGTACTCTGTCAAGGTGAGAACAAATATTAAGCATGTGCATGAAGGTGATTATTCCCAGTTAGGCCCAGTGGAAAAGATGAGGAGAAAGTATTTTGATTCATTGGCATTAAAAGAGTTGGTGGATTTCCAAATGACATTGTTGCTGGTAAATCACTGTTATGATGATTCAGTATTGAGACTCTTTGATTTGGTTGATGCACTAAAGCCATCTGATTTTGATAACAATTACAAGTTTACATCTTTAAATATTGCTTTACACATGCAAATTGAAAGGAAATCAACAAGATCATGATGAAGTGAGACAAGTTGAAAAAGAAAAAACTGCTAAACTGCTCAAAATATAAAAAAACTCAGACAATCAAAACTCACAAGATGTCTCCATTATGATAGGTACACCTGTGATTGTGAATAGAAATTTCAAGTTACTCAAAATAATCTACAGTGCCACCTACACAGTCAGGAAACTTGAGCCATTGGTCTTGGAAGACACTCTTACCAAAGATAAGCTTACAATCACAACAGAGCAGTTTCAAAAGTACTTTTGGGTCAACTACTATAGTACATATCATTGAGTACAAGGTGAGTCAATCAATCAGCCATTATTTAATAGAAGTAAAGCAACTTGCTGTGTGTGTCTTGAAAAAATTAAACCTACCAATCATTCAATGTGCAAATGGCAGCAACCATTTTGTGTGTAGCAAATGTGTTCATCAAATTTGCAACATGTGCCCTCTGTGTAAGACAAGCAGCTTGTTTAACAATGAACAACTGGAGACAAAACTTCAGCCATTCATGGAATTGTGCCCCAATAAGAATGTACAGTGAAGGCTCTATGTTGGAATTTAAATGATCATCTTGAAGAGTGTTGGTTTGCAAAAGTGAGATGTCCATTCTGCAATAAGATGATTTTGATATCATCCATTCAATTGCACTTTCCTCAAAAATGGACAGCAACTCTCATCCCACAAGACAATGAATTTCAATCAAATTTGCATATGTTGGAATTGGAGGGAGTTGATAGAGAGACCGCAATGTTGGTTGATCATGGAGTTGTCTTGCTGAAGAAGGCCAATTTGAAATGGCTGATTTGTCTATTGGCAGAAAGTGAAAAGAAAGTAATTATGGTGACAACATCAAAGAGCATGAGTTTGTCAATCAAATTTGTGTCAATCCACAACTGTTCTCGAAGTCTTGAAAGGCTCTTCTTGTGGTCAAAATCCTCTGCTTTCTTTGAATTCAGCACAAGTTTAGCTTAACTTTCAATCTCAAATGCTTCACTGTTAGTTTCAAAACATTCTCATCCCTCCATCAATGCACTATTTCATCAAATTTTGTGGGTGTCTTCTTGACCTCAGTATCTTTTGATCACAAAGGCTGCTTGGACTCATCAGAAAAAGACTCACTCTTCAAGCTCTTGATGGTTTGTTCGAGTTCATTGATTCTTTCCTTCAAAGATTGATTGACATTGAATCCAACGGGGTTCTCAATCTTCAAGTGTTTCTCAGGTATGTCCTTTGTAATAGCTTCCTCAAAAGAACACCCACCTTTCAGAGGGTCAAATTAATCTTCTTTTCATCCACTTTATAGATGTGGTTGTTTTGTGGATCTTTATATATAGTACCCATTGAGAGTGATTTGAGGTATTTGGATTTAATGCTTGTTGAAGGAACAACACTCTTCTTTTAGTTTAAATATTGAACAAGAAAATAAGTTTTTTGAAATAACTGTTGAATTGGATAAAAATAATAGTTTAGTTGTTCATATTTTTTACATTTAATTTTTCTAGCACTCTGATTGGTTCATTGTTTTGTTCACGACAGTGAACCAACACAATTGCACAAAATTCAAAGTATGATATTTTTATTAGATGCCACAGTGGAGACAATGACAATTGAAAATCAGCAGTGTTCTTTCCCGTGAGGGAAGAGGACGGGGCGCGACATGGGGGTGATTTTGCTTGCTTGTGCGGAGATGGTCTGGAGATTGTTGTCCAAACAAGGAATGGTGGAACACGAAAATAGTGAGAAAAGGTAAAGTCTTGTAGAAATCAAGCAATGGGAACTCACCAGATGTCGCTTGGTCTTGCAACGCGTAAGGAAAAGGGTCAGATTGCATCAATTGTCGGAGGTGCAGCCAACTGACACCATTTCGAACCAGCGGCACAGTTCAGCATGAAGCGAGAGTATATTAGCTATTCTTACACACGTAACATTGTTTTATGATGTAGCGTTTTCTTTTTTCGAATAACATACATCAAGTAGTCGACCAGTCTACCTTTTTGTGCAACAGTTTCAAAACCTGATTGTCCAGGGGAAGAGGTACTTTGCTTCGTTTTGGCTAGGTCCGCGATGGATGCTTACGACGCATGGGCTTTTAGATTTGACAAAATGAAGTAGCTATTTGCGTCGTAGACGTTCGGCTTGTGTCGATGCGCCAGAACGCTTCAATGGATTACATTCCTTCATGACAAAGCTGTTTCAAAGTCACAAGGTCCATATACCGCCACCCAGCCTCCTGCTGCTTCGCCCCCGACGCAAACCCAGACCCCACACTCCAAACGCCCATCAAAACACTCTCCCCGCATCCTTCCAACACCCCAACAAACGCCTTTCCCACCGTCTCTCCGCCCACAACGCGCTCCGCCACCCTTCGCCAAAACAGTGGACCCAGTCGCGCAACTTCAAGCACCCCGGCAAGCCCGGGCAGCCGCGCGTGGATCCACACGTGCGTCGCCGCGCGCGTGTCCCCGGAGGCACGGTGCAGGAGAAGTGCGTGGTTGTGTGCAACGTGCAGGGCAAGCGGAGACGTTCCGGCCGCAGAAAGAGCGTGTGCTTGGGCGCTGTGATGCAGCGCCTCGCGGGGCCGTCCGAGCGCATGTTCGAGAAGGGATAGGTTCGCATGCATTTCTATCTGAGGACGGGGAAAACAAATGAATGCGCGCGTCGATGGGGAAGGAGGTTAAAGTACCAGAATCTCATGCAGTGCCTCGTTTTTCCAACCCTCTTTTGAAGCGCCGCTACTCTCCACGCGCCGCAAGTACTCCACGGCTACCTCTCGCGCCTCCTTGACGCTATATGATTCCTCACCCACATTTACCTCCGGATCCACTGAACCCCACTTGCCCTCCTCCTCTCCCACGCTGCCGCTTCCGCCCCCCTTCCCAAACACAGCAAAGCGCAACACCAATACGCACCCAGCTCCATCTTTCGCCTGGACAAGCGCCCGCGCAATCCCGCGGCCCCGCCTCCTCACGCTCGCGTCAAAGAACGCAAGCGCCAAAGCCCGCCGCAAGGGCTGCGGTGCGTCTCCGGGCCAGAGGAAGAAGACACGCGAGAGCATGGCAGCAGCCTCTCCTGGCGCCAAAGCGGTTGCCAACCAGAGCACTGCGTGCAAGACGGCTGCGAGGCTGGGCACGCGTCCTTGAGGCACTCTCTCCCACGCGTCCAAGACAGAGCGCACGAAGGCTACAAGCGCACTGCGTTCTTCTGCAACGCAAAAAATCCGACGTGCGAGGAGGGCGCGGTTATAGAGTGCCTCCAAGGCGGGACCAGGGTTGGGGATGCTGCGGAGGCACAACGCTGCGAGGTCGCATTGTCCCAGACGCATGTATGCGCATGCGAGGGTGTTAAGGAGGTATGCGGGGGGCTCTGTGGTTGTGTGAAGGGTCAGGAGGTGTTCGAGGTGCGAGCGGGCGGTTCCTGGGTTGCGAGGCAGGTGGTGCAAGGCGAGGGTCCATACGAGGGTGGAGATGTGGGATTTTTGGACTACTATCATTTGGAGTGTTTCGAGGGCGGTGGGGATGGTTGAAGGTTGCTGAGTTCCGTGGAAATCGTCGAGGGAGAGAGCAAAGGCGCATGTGAGATGGCGGAGGTCCGCCCAGATGAGGTCGTTGGGAATGGTGGTAACGCCAGATTTAAGGCGGATGAGTTTGCGCGGGTTGGAAGGGGCCACTTTCTCTTGAATGCAGAGGTGGTCGTGGACGCGGTTGAGGAGTGCTCTGACGCGTTGCAGTGTTTCCCTATTGATGCTTGTGTCATTTATAGCATGGAACGTTATGATCCAGACGACCCTGACTGCTAGATATTGCAGAGCGAGCAAGCTGAGGGTAAGCTGCGCTGAAGCAGAATTGAAAGGGGATTCGAACAAGGAATCGAGTAGACAGGCCGCAGAGGAGCACGCATCTGCGATAGCTGTTGCAGGGGAGCATGCATGATGGTATGCCAGTATCTGGGATACGAGCAGCCTGACCGGTTTTGAATGGTTGGCTGAGATTCGGGGTGTCAAGCCCAGCAAGTGTGAAATGTCCGAGTTGGAATTCAAGTCCCCGTCTCCCGCATGATCCACCAACCCTCGAGAGACAGCGTGTGGAAAGAGAGCGCTTGATACCTTCTGAGTAACGCGGGCGAGCGCGCGCGAGTCGAGACTTGCAGAGTCGACGTCCACCAACGAGGGACTCGAACGGTTTGTCCACGCCGCGAGCGAAACCAGCGCAGACTCAACGCTGGTTCCGCTCTCCTCTTCTCCATTTTCATTCTCAGTTACGTAAAGCGTGTCCGTGAGTACAGAGGACCCTCCCTGGCCATCCGATGCATTTAGGCCCTGAACATACAATTCAATTGAAAAGTAAGTATTACCGCTCCACCGGTCCTCTTCGCGTGCCACGACGCATGTGCCAGCGTGCGCGCGTTGAATGTGGAAAGCATGGTTGAGGGTGTTCCCTTTCTCCTGCCGCCAAATTCACGAAGATTGCATTCAAACAGTGTAAACTCAGTGCAAAATAGTAGAATGTCGCCATCGAAATTCCTGATCGACCTTGTTCGCAAATTATTGCCATTGATGTAAGAAGGCTGCTAACTTGGAAGAAAAACAAATTTGGTTGCAACACGATGACAGCTCGCTGTTATCGCAACAGAATACGCCCCAGATCGGCTGATGCTGTAACGACTGATTTCGAAAATTTCAAATCTAACAAGATCCAATATTCCAGATACATGGCAAGTTTTCCTCCCAGAAAAGTTATGCCCTTATTACAACCATCAAGACAAACAACCCCTGCATCAATAAGCACCATGACTCCATACTATCAATAAAAATTTTTACCTATGCAAACTCTACAACAAACAACAAGTTTTAGTCCCATGGAATGACCACCATCCAGTCTACAAATATTGGATCAATGCTACTCTTGAACTTCTACATCATTTATGAGAGCAAAACCAAGTACTTTTCAATGTTTTATTGTTGCATACATTCTTGGAGGTGGGTGTAAAGAATAAGCCTCAGATAGGCTGATTCTGTGACAACCACTTTCAAACATTTAGAATTCTGAACTCATTCTCTAATATTCTTTCATGACCTATTTTCTTGGTTTCCACATTAACAAGTATAACAGCAGACTTCTTCTGATCTCACTAGTCATCAAAGTATATCCCATCTGTATAATTGATGCCAGAAGAATTTTCTGTAACAGAATGAGCCATGTCCATTCACTCATAATCTTTATTTCAAATCCATCCAGTTTGTGCAGAAAGTCTTATATCAAACTCAACCTATTCTGTAACAATGTATGCTTAGGAATTTGATGACTGAACAAAAAAAAAATTGTATGGATTTGAAATACAGACCATGAGCAAACAGATGAGGCTCATTCTGTTCCACTAGCCTCCAAGAGTGTACACAATGAAGAAAGACTTCGACTGTTCAAGTTCCTCTTGTTTTTGTCATTGGAGACATATTAAAAGGTCAGTGTTGCATTGAGCCAACAATTGAGTAACAAGGAGTGTTGTCAATAATGTGTTCATGTCAAATTTTATTAATGACATGCAATTTTGATTGGTTGAGAATTGAACAGGTGAAGATTTTCATCACGGTAATACAATTGAAGTTTTTCGGGATGAAAAACAGGATGGACAACCCATGATTGTAACAGATTGAGTTGGCAAGATGGAGCTTTTCCAATAAGCTCAGTGATCTTGCATGGACCAGTGTATTGGGCCAGAGAGCTTTTTAGCAGGATGTTAGAGTTAATTTGGTGGCTTGAAATCTTTGAGTGAGATTGGGACAAGATCTTCTACTTGAAATGGGGATCAAAGGTGGCATCTGTTGGCCATGGCAGAGCATCAATCTTGGGCATCATGGATGCAATCCTTGACAACATGATAGGTGGCTTAGAGATCATGGAGCAAGAAAGGGCAATAAACAGAGAAGTTGGTATTGAAGATTGTATGTTGGCATCCATATTTAAGGAAGAATGGCATGTGGCTGTTTGAAGTATTAATGGTGTCATTTATGCCAAATACAACTTTGGAGAGAGAAGGTCCCAATCATCTTGCTGATAATTGACAAAGTTGTTGAGGACTTGCATCAGAGTCAATCAGAATCATGACTGGATGGTCATGGATGGATTTTTGGCAGATGCGGAGGCCTGGGGCATTGGTAAAAGGAGATAA
>MU615311.1:0-10200 GCA_025201725.1 Chytriomyces sp. MP71
ACGGCGCGGGCGCAGCGGGTCGTGCGGCAGCTGGGCGCGGATCGCACCGCGCTCGAGTTCCGCGCCAGGACCGCCGAGGCCGCGGTGAACGCGTACAATTCGCTGGTCGCAGCGTCGCGCTCGAAGCTGTTGGAGGCTGCGGCGTCGAGTCTGGACGGCATGGCCGGTCTGGACGCGGCCAGGATCGTGTCCGTGCGTCTGGCCGACGCACCGGCCAGCGGACAAGGCCTCTCAAGCGACGAGGACGCTGGCTGGCAGCCCAACGACGCAGACCCAACCGAAGTAAACCCAAGGGAAGTAAACCAAATGGAAGTAAACCAAATGGAATTAAACCAAATGGAATTAAACCCAACGGAAGTAAACCCAACGGAAATAACGCGGAAGGTGATTTCGGACACCGCCCGGATGCTGGCCGCGAAAAAGAAGTTTGATCCGCCAACGGTCCTTTTCGTCGGTCTGAAGGCCTGTTTGGACCGGGAGAGTCGGATGGCGTGAGCATCTTCCTGCCTGGCTCTTGCTCTTGCCCCTCTCTAACTCAACCTCCCAGAAACAAGGCTGTTCCAGTGAACCCCAATTCGCGCATACCAGGCAAGAAATACATGTCAGCAACATCGTTCCATCCTTCCAACACGGTTGAACATCTTGCGCACATTGCTGTTGACCACAAAACTCACCTCAGCAACGTCCTACGCGCGCAAACGCAACAACTTCTTGCTAGCTCCACGCCTGCCGAATATCTGAGAACGCTTCACGCGCAACTCGAAGGCATGACTCGCGCGCTCCACGAATGCATCGATGCTCTCGCTGAAGAGCGCCGCATGCGAGAATCTTGGCGCGGGAAATGGGAGAAGGCGGCTTGGAAGTTGCAAAAAGAAATAGAGCGCCGTCGCAGCGAATTGCAAGGTCGCGCAAGCGGGCGTGTACGAGAGTGCTATCTTGTGAATGGACTCGAACCTGTTGCTTGGTCGCGCGGTCAAGTCGAAACGTTGGAAGCGTTTCTAGCACTTGAGAAAGATGGGGGCGGCACACCACAGAGGCAAAATAGTGGTGAGACTATGATGCAGAGAAGGAGGCTACTTCATACGGCACCGGAGAGTTCCTCAAGAATGCAGCCAGGCGAGTTCGGTTCTGACTTGGCGGATGTATATGGGGATCGGTATGACGCGCGAAGCAAGAGTGCATCTGTCACTGCAACAAATCGACCCAAGTATCTACCCGATTCTGGTCCAACTGATAAGATTCCGCGTCTGCACCTCAAGCATCCAAACAAAAATGCAGAGCCTCAGTCTCGACCCGAAAAGATTCCTCGGATTCCCACCGCGCGAACGGAGATAGAGAACGACTCGATACTCGACAAGCGACTGGTGGAGGTCAAGGCAAACTATAGTATTGTTTCAGTTCGTTCATCCGCGCAAGTCTCATCTACGGACAGGACTATATCTCGTGGAAAACCCAAGAAGGTAAATTACAGGATGCCACCGGTTTCCAATGTGACTGTCACACCTTTTGAAAACCCTTTGATCAAGAAGGCACTTCGAAAAAGGTCTCCTGCTAGTGCTTTAAAGTATCATTGGGGTACTAGTGACAAAATATAATCGTTTCTATTTCCTCCAACCATTACTTCCTTTAAAATCGGCTTCAACCTATAAAAGCGTCAACGCGCCTAGTTGAGTTGAATTAATGAGACGATTCGCCGATAACTAAAACGACCTCAAGGCGTCCCGATTTTTTAAGTTCCCCTTCCGTAAGCATGGGCACCATTTCGTTTTCCTTAAGATGCAAACAACTAAGTTGCGACTTCCAGCTCAGCTGATTCTAGACCCGTCACATTGAAGTGTAGGAAGCTGCTGATAACACTTGCTGCCACAAGCGTGCGGACTGCATCCGCCATTCTTGTCAAGTGTGGTGATGAATCGGTTGATGGACATAATCAGTTTTGATCCTGCCCTCATCACGGACTGAGTTTTTGGTCTCTAACACTTGAAGTTCTTGAAATAAAGTGAATTTCCTTTTTGAGTTGGTAAGGCGCCTCGTTGTGGGGTATTTTAAAATTTCATTTGATTATTGTTTCGCTTTGTCCATTTGGCAACATCAAAAATCATTTATTGCTAACTCATTACGCTCCATCGATGCGCTTCACGTCCCTCACTCTCCTTCTGTCTGCCGCTTCCTCAGCTCTCGCATTCTCGAATGGCACGCTTCTGGTGTGTCTGGTGTCATTATTGGAAACTTCTGTCTAACACGACCATCAGCCAGGATACTTGTGTGGAGTACCCGGTGACGGCCTTCCCAAGTCGCTCGGAGGAGTTAGTGTCTCTGCTGATTGGTAGCGTATCTGGAAAGCTGACCTGCAGCATTCCCTTGTTTCACCGTACCAGGTGATGCAGTATTTCACGAGCCCGAAAGAAGCCGCGCAAGTCATTGCCAAATACCACAACCAAAACTCCACGATGGCTCAAACCGGATTGGCTAAGACTACGAGCACCATAACTACTATTGCCCCTGGCGCACAAGTTCCCCTCACCGTCTCTTCCTTGGGAACTGACCCAAATGCTCACCTAATTGGTCTCCTCCTCTTCGCTACTGACAGCAACGGTCAAAAAATGGGCGAATTCACCACCGTACCGGGGAGCATGACCAACTTCCCGGCTTGCGCGCCACCGGGCAGCAACGCTGTCGTGGGCATCGTGCACTCGTCCACGCTCGATGACGTCAACACCCAGACTCCGACACAGCAGGGTGGAATCGTGTGGACCGCACCCGCGGTCATGTTTTCGCAGACTGTGACGTTCACGGGATTGGCTGTCACCGAGACGGGTTTCGGGTTCCATAGTACGACATTCCAGACCACGGGCGCGACGGGCATGCCCGCTGCGGGGAGTTTTATGGCGAATGCACCCATGCCGCAGCGCGTGTTGAAGGTGAGTTGCGCTTGCTGGCTTATGCGTTTGTTTTGACACAAGATTGTTTTTCAGTGTTTCCCGAAGGGTCAGGTTCCACCTGGTCTGCTCGGGCAGATGGTGAACGTAGCGAGAGGGACTGCGCTCCCAATCCAAGTTTTGAACGGCAATACTGTAGTGGCGAAGAAGCAGCCACCCATGCCACCTGTGATGGGGAATGGGCAAAACAATAAGGCTGCCGCCGGACAGACTGGAAAAATTGCTATTCTGGGGCAAGGAGCTCAGGGAGTCACCGGGAAGTTGCAGAATGGTAACCAAGGTTTGCAAGTGAAGGGGTTGAACGGCATAAACCAGTCTCCCAACCCGGTCTATGCAGGGCTTGGTATGAACAAACCATAGTGCATTTGTGGGTCTTTATTCCTTTACAGCTCGCAACGTAATCCCGTCACTTTTGCTTTTCATTCATTTCATCTCGTGCACATTTCAATTAAGATGGTATTATTGTTTGTATTTGAAAAACACAGGTCGGAAGATGAAAAAGATGAAATGGATTCATGTGGATCCCCTCGATGACGCCAACGAAAACGGCTCATTTAACATATTGATCCCAATCATAAATGACCAGAGGCCTCTTGGCGGTTCGATCCCCAGTGCCTTGATTTCATAAGTGTCGCAGAAACCAGCACATAAAACCCGTTCCCTTTTTACTGCATGAATTTAGTAACTTCATGATCGCAATATTCGGGCCGCCAAAGATTGTCAGCGGTCAAAACAAACCAACTATTAGAACCACCACGCTCCTTATGCGCAACTACTTCATTGCAATCCTTGCGTCTGCGATATCCACAAGAGTGCACGGAGATGCCATTGCGGATGCTTTGGGAGCAGTAACAAGCGGCCCAACATGCTTTTCGCAATGCATGGGAGCTGTTCCCACTTCAAATGCCGCAATTCAGGCTACTTGTCTGGGTACTGCTCTCATCACTTGCAAGCTTTCTTCTGTTTACACACCTTTCGATGTCAGGATTCATGAATTACAACACAATTATGACTTTCAGTACATGCGTGGGCGCCACTTGTTCAGCGTCGCAGCAGCAGCTGTTGCAAAAAACAGAGCTGAAATTGGGCGCTGCCTGTCAGAGCATCATTGCCAGCACACTTGGAGGATCCATGCCAGCGTGAGTGTGTGCGAAAGCGAGCGTTAAGATTTTACTTGCCAAAGGAGTCCTAACCACGACGATATTTGCAGGTACGGTGCTGCAATACTGCAACCCTCCATGATGCCCGCTGCTCCCCTTCCCGTATCGAGCAGCACGGCAACAACAGGAGCTGTCAGTGGAGTTACCGGAAGTCGGAGTTTATCAAACACGGGAACGGGGAGTCCTAAAAAGAATGCTGATACATTCAACACAACTACCAGTGGTGTGGAAAGTTTTGAGGGGAATGGATGGATTGAGGCCGTTTCACTCCTGGCGTTTGTGTTGCTGTGAACCAAGACAAACGTATAGCATGCTGAGATAGAACAATCTACTGACCGAATAACAAAGACTGTCTTGGCTTGAAAAAATTGCGTTATTAATTGTCGTTTTGAGAATTTGGCCCTTCAATGATGGAAGGCAACTGCCACTTCGACTTGAGCGTGACTGCAACGCACTATGGGTGCGCGTCCTCATGGTCGCCACGTTCAGCAACTGGTAAAACATTCCTGACAGCGCCTAAAAATTGTACAGCGACTTGATATAGCCGCCTTATAATGAATGCTAGGAGTGCTTGCAGCGGAATGCGGACAAGACTTCCTATAGCCTGCAAATGCGTCGTTTACTTATGTGAATTCCACAGATAGCGATTTATCGGGAAGCCGAAACACGCTTTTTAAGCTGGACTAAGGTTTTTTACATTCTTGATTGGACATTTCTCTGCTAAGGACAACAATTTGGTATATAAATCTGACCCTTGTAAGGGTAAGGTACCAAAAATGAGAGAACCGAAACTGAACTCAGCGCCCTAACAAAGAAATTATGAAACCACATGTCCACGTCAGCCATAGCCGCCATATACATCATCATAACGAATCCTGCGTGTCTGACGGTGTGCATCAATTCACTGTCTGACACTCCCCCCTCGCAAGGCAACGCAATTGTAACACCTAACCCCTGCGGCCGGTTTTAAAGACATGAAGCCCCTCTTGGAATGTCTCGCGTCATCATGCGAAGTTGACAGACCTCGCCAGCACTGAAGATACTTGTTGAATCATCAGCCGATCGAAAATTGCCTTGACAATCTTCGCGTGACGGATGGCGTCAACACGATAAGTGTCCTTGCCAAGCTAGCAATCTAGGTAGGATCTCTGATTGGGATCGTGTCGCAGTAGGAAACGAATAAAATTCACGGAAGCACCCAGAATCAAATGAAGTATGCAAAATATAAATATTGTATCAGCAGAATTCCAAGCTTGTTGCTCTCCATAAAAGCTTGCTTCACGATCATCTTAACAAATTAAATATAGAAATAATTAAAGAATAACGATTATGCCCGTTGTCAGGATCGGGTTGATTCTGACAATCCCTTCAAACGAATGTTATCAAAACCCATGGCATACTTTGGATCCGACGTGTCTCCCATCATTAGTTACATCCAGTCTCAGCCCAGCTGTGTTATAGTATACCTGAATGGGAACGAAGGCTATCAGTTCGCGAGCTACACCGCTGTCACTCAACTTTGCGCCGCTGTCAATAACAGCGCTCGCTTGGATGGACTCTGCAGTGCTCTTTCATCGAATTGCCCTGCTGAAGATTTTCCGAACGTCACTGCCTGCAAGCCTGATCAGGTGACGGCGATCCAAACTGACTGCGCGAAACACGTGCAGGTCTATGCTGGGGGCCAAACTGAATTCTATGGAAAGGGATCCAGAATCAACCACTTCGCTGCAGCTGACAGAACTGGTACGGCCGTCTCAGCGAAAGGCACATCTGTACTGGCGGCAGGCGTCGCTGTCGTTGTCGCGGTGTTTCTCGTATAAACTTCACTCTCCCTCAAAATTAAAGATGTTCCAATAAATTATGTGCGGCCGCTCTTCACCACCACGGAGTCACCATAAAGTGATCACAAGGATGCACCCATGCCCAGCCGATCCGAAACTGAACATAAGGATTCCTCAAATCGACTTCAGTACTGCATCTCGACCGGAACTCGTCTATGGAGTAGTCTCTGTCTAGCGCGGTCACAATCGCGACGGCCATTTCGTCTTTGGCGGCGTGCATCGCCGCGGTTGGTGCTCTTCACTGGCGCAGAATCAGTCTGATCGCGGCAATCCCGGCTTGCGGAAAACAGGAATAGGAAAACATAGGGAACTAGCAGGAACCTGTCTCGTTCGAAATGCGAAGTCCGTGGGAGATACCTACGCGGGTCTGCTGGTTTGAATGCCAGCATAAATGCAACTGCGACCCATTGCGAGTCCAGTTCCCATAAGGAAGGGCCTAATTCGGAGGCTGGACGATGTGCAAGGGACGTTGATTTCTGCCATTCATGGACTGCTTGTGCTGAATGCGCAGATTTCCGTGCGAATTTATTTGCTTGCTTATGCTTAAATCAGACAAGGTATCATTGCAATGAGGAGAAGTATCGGTGCGCAGGACAAGGACAACGAGTTCTTTTGAGTGGTTATGGTGCTTGCCACCTTCAGAGTGGCTGCCATGCTTGGCGTAGTGGACTGAGCGGTTGGGTTTGTGGATTGTGTAGATGCGATGTTAGACTCTGGAAGACTGGGGTTGGATTGCGCTGGAAGGTTTGGCTTCTCAGCCACCCCCACGCGGCTAAAGCTTCCCGCATTCGACGGTGACGACGATGCTGAGCCAGCTGATGTCCCTTGAGCAACACGCGGGGGATTCAGAATGGTCCGGCATGAGGCCGCGCTGAAGTACAGGTTCATAGCATCCGTCACGAGCAGTGCGTCTGTGTTTGAGCAAGACGAGGTGACGCAGGCGCTGAATGCGGTACCTTTCGCCTTGCTCATTTGACAGAGGGATGCAACTCCCGGTGCGGAGGCTGCGCGCATCCCCGCGGCGTTGTTGACGCAGATCATGGCGCAAGAGGGTATCATGGAGACGGCAGTGATCAGAGCTTCGTTGGATTGCGCATGAGTATATGTGATGAGAACGAGCAAAGTCAGTGACAGCACGTTCATGGTATCTTAATGGATTCTGCAACCAAAGACTCTCCGCATATAAAAACTGGACGCGATTAATGAAAAGCGACAATGACTCTGAGGTATGAATGTCACTGGATCCAAGAAGCCTGGCTACGAATTCAAATTTTTGGTTTTTCGGACATGCCTTTTGAAAAATTCCATATTGTTGTGGGCACATGACCCATGGTTCTGCCTGAAGTCCCGAAGGACATGGGATAGTTTTCCAACATCCGCTTGAAGGAAAAAACACGGTGCTGACTAGCAACCTAGACGTAGATGACACACGAACTATGATACAAATCCGTCATAGGGAGTAACGGATTTCGGCGCAACGCTTATATATTGCAGAAAGAGAGAAAGAGTGTCTTGAGTTGTTTTCGTTTTTGCCAGTGTTTACTTCCCTTTGACACCAAACATTAGGCACGCATCCAAGCCCAAAAGTCCAAAAGTTCAAATATTCATTTACGACCAGAAGCTCAATAAATGAGAATTTCTGTGACTAAGTTGTCGTTGTGTTGGCATCGGCGATCACAGCGCCAAAGGTGGAGCTTGAACAAAGTTGCGGCACATACCATGCGATCGCACAATTACGCAGGTGGAAGTGAGGACCTGTCATTCAACCGAAGCTGGACGAGAAACAACTAATTACACCAGCACGAGTAAAATCAAAGAATAGACGAAGGAATCTGGCCCTTGACGTCAAAGAAGTGTGAACGCAAGGTTCACTGCTATAATAATAATAGTGAGATATATGAGGAACAGGTGATACCGCCTCTTTTGAAATGCGATACAACAAACAGGAAAGGAATGGAACATCCATCCATTCGATTCCTTAAGCAATTTCTGTACATAGACTCTTCAAATTCATACACATCAAGAATCATAAAATCATTGTACATGGGAACTGTGTCCTCCCAAGTGTTTTCATTTTTTGGTACAACAGTATTGATAGGGATCAGGGCATAGTTGATGGCGGCTAGTGAACACAATGACTTAGCTGCGATTGGCAGCAAAGTATGTTTGAACGCGTAGTTGAAAAGGGCAGACCCAAAATCAAGCAAAACTGATGAGGGGTCGCGCAGTCGAGGCCTCTTGAACATAAATAGACTAACTCAGATACCAGATGAAAAGCATCCTGCATAGGGAGTAAGAACTACAGCTGTGACGTTTTGACTGAGCTTAGGTGTTCGCTGGTTTAAAACTATTTCCATCACGCTGCATCGTCCAATGGGCAATGCGAATCTTTGAAACCGCCCCTTCATCCTCTTTCGGACTTATTTTTGAATTTATGAAAAAGCTTGATCAGAAAATCGACGATATGAAAAGTGTAAATTTGGAGCGGCTTCACGGAGGACAGGACGAATTAATAGGCAATACACCATCCTCAGAAGAGCGAGAAATGAGCGTTTACCTATCTTTATTCTTTTTTAAGAAGATTGGTATCCACCATGTTTTTTGTCGTTCTGATGATCACGATGCTTTGTCGACCCTTTCGGACTCAGATATACAGTTCCGAACTCGCTTTAGCTAAGGTGAGGTGTTGATTTTCACGCACTTCTTCTGCAGTCATGGGGGCAGTTAATTAGATGTGCAGTAAAAACTCTACACTCAACTCCACCAAAGCTCCATATTGATGACCTTCAAATATATCAAGTTTTGTACTGCATACGCCACATTCTGCCCGGCGCTGCTCCACCGAAAGACGACCACTACAAAAAACACGTCCATTCCAAGGCAAACTAAACTCCTCAGCGCCGCTTCCTTCACGAGCTGAAACGAGAGACCGTACATGTCCATCTCGAAACCCCCTTGTCGCGAAAAAGCCGCCATTGTGGCGGCGGAGCTCACAAGGTCCGCTAATACGTCAGCGATAGTATAGTTGAGCGCCGCGAGCGGGTCCTGCTTGAATAGACACAGTTGCTGAGCCGGATCCCAAGAGACGGGAAGGAACGTCAGCGCAATGTCCGCAGCGACCCATCCCATGCGGTACACGAGGCAGAGGCACGTCACAACTGTGAACATGAAAGATTTTCCCAAAGCTAGGTTTGATTTGTATAGCATGTACGCGTCAAAGACGGTGACAAACATGTGGAATGTGAGGCCTTGCCCCATGTTCACGGGAAAGCAGTCCTCTGGGGAGGTGAAGAATGCCCAAATCAGAAAGATGCTGTTTAGACTCAGAGCCGTATTGAACGTCAAAAGAGTAAGTGTAAGAAACAACTTTCGATGCCGTGATGGGAGGTTGAGCTCGTGTTGAAGGGAGCGTCCTGTACAATTCGTTAAACTCGATGGATTAAAGAACTACGGACGAGTCTACCAACTCGTAAAACGGCACACAAGCTGTCATCCAGACAGAGACCAAGGATAGTGCAAGTTATGGGAATGGATAGAGCATCAAATCTGCTCTCTGGCGTTGCGCTCATTCAATAATGGGATTTACACTCCAAACGTCATCGATCATGATCTCTCACATAACTGCTTGAAGCGTAACAGCCACCCCAGAGAAACTGAGTATAGGTAATGACATTCTTGAGCTTCAAGAATTGCTATTTCGGTTATTCTAATCCCTAGCTTACTCGACTGTGTCCAAGTTGGGAGTAATTCACTTTATTCGAGCCGCGTTATCTTGAGTCCGTCTTGCAAGTTATTGATTGTCTTGCAGTTATTCTGTTGGAGTAAATTAAATATAAAAGATAATTATAAAGGTTGGTAAGCATATCAAGCCACTTATACAAAGAATTAAATTTAATATAGAACGAAATATATCACCTAAACACAGACCAATTTGACTCCAACACAGTCCCTTGTTAATGACATCAAGTATGTCATACGCATGCATTCTGCGCCGCATATCTTCACAAGAATATCGCAAGGCAGTTAAACCTACGCAGAACACGCTTCAAGTGAAGAGGGGCTGCTTCTTTCGCAAGTTGGAACGGTTCACAATTGATTGACTCCGCGCTTCTTCTCAAAAGTAATTAAACACGAGTTTTTGAATGCCAGTTTTATCAAGGACTGGGTTTGTACTTCATCCCATAACTGCGTCCACAAACCCCGCAACGCTTTCTAACGCCCCCCTTGGATCCCCTTTGAACCTCATCAAATGTCCCTGCA
>MU615312.1:0-10188 GCA_025201725.1 Chytriomyces sp. MP71
GGTAGACTCCATCGATTGAACAGATATGGATGAGTCTTTGCGGGCAGAGACCAGGACGGGTGTCACGGGCACCACCGAGGGAGCCTGAGCGGGAGCACAAGCGCGCTCTGGAATCTGCCACAACACTGCTATAATCGGTCAGGAGCGCTTTGCACGCAGAGACGCAGTTTCTTCTCTTCACGATCGTGCGTTGTAAGTGGCGTAGATGCGGAATGCCTTGTTGCATGCTTGGTGGACCCTGTTTGCGGTGGACATGGTGCTGCTACATGTGAGGCGAGATGGATATGGATTATTCCATCAGGAACGCGTTTGTTTGTGCCGTTGACTTTGTTGATATGCCTCAATGGATTCTATGTTGACTGTGTATCAATAATATACCTCCATGGTTTCTATTTATTTGCTTTCACAAAATTGTGTGCAATGTAGAAACGCTGCGTGCATAAGAATATTTACACCATCAGTAGCATTAAATCAAGCCCCATACGTATTCAAACCGGAAAAACCTTAGCATGATGGTGAATACGAAACGAAAAAGGAGGAGAGCCAGCGAATGACTCACAAACGGGGTGGATAGTTACAACATGAGTCACCCGAACACCATAAAAGCGTGATTTTTTCTCCAGATGCTGTCTCCCTTTTGAAGGAAAAACAACGTACACACCAACTATGAGCGCAACCATCAATACCACAAGCCAGGCCCGCAACATCATGGTGGCCATTGACGAATCAACCCACTCCGTGGGAGCCCTCAAATTTGTCCTCACGAACCTGATCACTTCTCCAGAGGACGTGATCACTGCGGCCGTGGTCATCCAAAGCGAGACTGACAAAGACATGGTGCGTTTCGTGGCCGCTGCGTATGCACTGCCGTTCATGCACTCATCCCTCGCTTACAAATCTAACCCCACATCACTCAAAGGTCTTCTCCCGCACAAAGACGCTGATCTCGGCCGTCTACGACTCTTACCCGTCCCTCCCATGCAAATTCGCGATCCAGATTGCGGCGGCAAGCTCGAGCCAGGTGGGCGCGAAGCTCTGCGAGCTCGCGGAGAAGGCGCACCCGGACATGCTGGTGCTGGGCAGTGCGGGCAAGTCGCACTTGGAAGGCATGGTGATGGGCAGCGTGAGCAACTACGCGATCGCGCACGCCAACTGTCCGGTGGTGGTGGCGCGGCTGACGAGTGCTGATGAGGCGAGGCTGGCGCGGTTTGCGGGGAAGGGTATGGCGAAGGGGACGCCGTTGTGGGCGTAGGAAAGGCTGTCTCTTTTCTTTTATCGTGTGGAATAAATCAATTTGAAGAATTTTTTTAAGCAGTAAGAAATTCACGAAGAGCGGACCGGACACATTAATGACAAACTTCAACCAGAATAAGGTCCACGAAATTATGATTCAACACGGCACCAAGTGATCTTCCTCCACGCCCCCCTGGAAACAGGCCTCCACGTCTGCATCCCCTACCTCTTCACAGCCTCCTAAATGGCCCAAGGAGACCACGGCACTCGCGGGATCCCAAATCAATCTGTTGCGCGCCGCAATCGCAGTCAACGCGCGCAATCCCGTTGAATCGCGACTGCTGCGTGACACATCCTCCACCTGAAAACGAGTGGTGGTTGTGGTGGTCGTGGTGGTCGTGCTACTGCTGGTAAGGGCACCGCGCTGGGAGATGTGGACTGGTGTCACGGGGTTCGAATTGGAGCTTGAGTCGCTGGCGGCGCGGTGTGCATAGTGGACGGCGGCGGAAAGGAGCTTGCCGTGCAAGTCTTGAAGGTTAGGTGTAGTTGTTTGCGACGAGGTGTGCTGCGATGCCAGGGATGGAGGGGGAGGGGGTGGGACGGTGTGCTTGTTGTAGCCTTGCTTTGATGCCAGCCTGATGGGGCTTGACGAGAATACGGACGAAGAGGAAGAGAAGCTGGAGGAGGTGAGGTGGCGTGTCTTTGTTCTGGTTGTTGTCTTCGTGGATGAGAAAAGTTGGGGGGCTAAAGGAGGGGCGTTCGGTGGAGACGTGACTCGATCAGATGGCACACTTAAAACTGCAAACGGATCTGGTGACTCGGAATCGCGTTGACGCTGTTGGTTGGTCACGCTTGGAACAAAGTGGAGGTCCATGGTGCGGTGACCCTGAGGGGCAACTGCTGGAGCCAACTTGCCACCAAGGATTTTGTTGACAGGTTTGATGTGCAAAAGGGGTCTTTGCTGCACGGAAGACGAAGGCTGGAGGATCATCTTGTTACCGATCTCAACTGCATTGTCCGAATAAGGAAGCTTTGTCGCCTTGAAAGCCATCAGAACGGATGGCGAAGCGTTAGCGCCGACGCGCTTTCCCTTTTTCTTCAAGACAGGTTTTGCGGTTGTCTTTGTGAGAGATTTCTGTGACTTGGAGGGGATGGAGGGGACGTCGTACAAGTCTGTCGCCGGGAAAGCGCGCGACGCGGTTGGTGATTTTGCAGACTGTGAGAGGGGGAGGGAGTGGGACTGTGAGAGGATGACGCGTGTTGTAGAGAGGGAGCTGCGGGTCATTGTAGTCTGCGAGCCGTGCTTGAGGGGAGTGGTCTGGGATGTCTGGCTCGACTGGCTGCTGGTTTTGGAGAAGCATTCGACCGAGTCGACCTTGTTTAAAGCCGACGACAGACTGGCAACCGCGAGACGACGCTGGCTCCGAGACTCACGCGCCGCCGTCTTGATGCGCGTCCGCTGGCTCGAGCTCAGCGATTGCCACAGCGCGCGCAACTCAGCTGGGATGTCGTCACTCATAATTTGTGGAAATTTGTTTGATTCGGACACCTTCGGACACTTCCCTGTTCAGGTTCGGACATGAGGCCACCAATCTTATCCCGAACAGAGTTGTTTGCACCAACAGAATGGGACCAAGACTGGCGTCGCCTTGTCGATCCGCTCGTACCTCGCTTGACCATCCAGCCCCCCGCTTTCCTGACTTCGCGAGCGGCCTCGCATTGATGCGTTAGTCGCTCGACCCAGCAATCAAGCAAACATCTTCATGGCACCGCGCTAAAAAAAGGAAATTATTGTGGGGAAAACGAATGTCAGACCCCAACGATCGCGACGGCCCCGCCCGAGCTCCTACAGGCTACTTCAATGCAATCAGGTCAAATACGGCCAGAGGCGCGCCGGGGTCCAGTAACGCCGCGTTCGGATCATCCTCGCACAGTGGCGGCGGTACTCCGCCTTATCACGATGCTGTACCCACATACAACAACGGGGCATATTATGCACCAGCGTATACCGGAGGACAGTACAGCGAGCAGGGATCGTATAATTATGCTTCACAGCCACCGCTGGGACAGGACGGTCAATATGCGGAGCCTCGACAGCCACCGTCGCCACAGCACTACCAGTCCCAACAGCCACATCATCAGCAGTACCACGACTCACAGACGTACGATCCTTATGCGCAGCAGTCAATTCACTTGAATACCGCGCCAATCACCGTCAATCGTCTCTCGCCGCGCTTGCAGGCCAGCAACATGAATCCTCAGCAGCCATATTACCAGCATTCAAACTCAAGCGCTCCACAGTCTTTTCCGCAACGTGGATCGTCTTCGTCTTCGTCATCCCCGATGTCCACTCCGCCAATTGCGGACTTCAACCCACACGATTCTACCCCAATCACAGACTCACACTCCCCCTCCCACCGGCCTCCAGTCCCCCAGTCATCTTCCTCATCGGGCCATGTTCGACCCGCACCGTCCCCGCAAAAGACCCTCTTTGATCAGGGCGTCGCCATGCTCCTCCCGAGCGCGGCTTCGAACCCTGCACTGGCCTTCACAAAGTTCGACCAGGCTTTGCGCCGAGCAGCGCCACAAAGTACTCCCACCTACAACTGGTACTCGCACGCGACCTGCCTCAACAATATGGCCGTCTCGAAGCGGCAGTGCAGCCGCTTGGAGGAGGCCCTGGGACTCATTCAGGAGGCATGGAAGGTCACCACGCGTGCGCTTGTTGCGGAGAAGCGCAAGCTGGCCATGATGGGCATGGAGGACATTGCGAGCGAATGGATGGAGATTGTCGTGACGCTGTTGGCGTTGGATTCGTCGGCGGAGTGGATCTCGTGAGTTTTGAGTACCCCTCAGTAGTCCGCCAGTAATTGACCCAATATTTGCAACCTTGCAGACACATGGAGGAACTGGAGCAAATGGAGAGTACTAGCAGCGGAAGCACGTCGCAGTCGCCGACCCGTCACTTTACAAACAACACTTTCTCGGGAGTCCCCCGTGACGACACAGATATAAGCAAGGTCTTGCATGGCCCACCTATTATTGTCCTCTTCTATGACCTGACCACCAATCTGGGCAACATTCTGTTTCAAATGGGAATGTACGAGGAATCTATTACGCAACATTCGAACTGTCTCCGCCTTGCCGAAACCATTTTTGAGTACTTTCCCCTCGACACAGACTTTCGTATGTCCTTTCCCCTCTCCATCGCTACTCGCTTCGGCACCACCATGGCCAGCGGCCACCAGCAACCAACCGACGGCGGCTCCTCGTCTCCTAATGCCATCCGCACAGACCCTAACATGCCCAGCCCGCCCAAAAACCGCCGCATCCACCTATCATACCTGCACCGTAGCACGATCCTCGCGCAGTCGCGTAGCCTCACGCATGTCGCAGTCTGCAGCCAGGCTCTCGGCCTCGACGATGCCGCACTTCAGTGCAATAGCCACGCGCTCGAAGTTGTGGCTTTTTATGCCCGCACAGGTGTTCTAGGCGGCGTGAAGGAGGGCACCGAAGTGCGCAGCGGGTATGCCCTCGCACGTTACGGGGGCACTGTGCTGGCAACGACGCCGACGGTCATTGCGCGCAACAAAAGTCAGAAGAAATTTACGCGAGAGGAGCAGCTGAGGCATCAGGAAGGGCAGAAGAAAAAGATGGATGCGTTCAAGCGAGAGACGATGGAGCCGCTCCAGGCGAGTATTTTGGGGAACTTGGCCCTGTCCTATTGTGAGTTGTATTGCAGTCACGTTTTTATTGCAGTCACGTTTTTTTGGTGGAGGAAACCTTCCTTCGAGTGACCGCCGTCTCACCGCCGCATTGGGTACAGATTCCAAAGGCCGATTCGGTTCTGCCATGGAGCAGCTCGTGCAGTCTTCCATCATTTGTCGTGCCCTCAACTCGGCTCTTATGTACAATCGTGTTGCGAGCGCCATTCACGCACTCAAGGTGGACAACGCGCGCCTGCTCAAGAACCTGCATTGGATTCGTAACATGGAGTCGCAAGCTATTGGTGCCAGCGAGGTGGAAGAGTGCACGCGATACTGGGGACCGCCGCGCTTGACGGGAATTAATATGGACCCTTCGGTTGTTGATCCGGACGTGTTTGCGGCCCAGTCGATTGGCGTTGCATGGTCTGTGGCGGGGTTGAAAGGTCTCAAGGAGACACTTTTGGTGTTTAAAGAAAAGGATGATTTGTTTGGGATGTTGATTGCGCTTGTGAATATTGGTGAGCTGCGTCGGTCTTTTTTTTTTTTGGCATGTTGCTCAATTCCGTTATAACTATTAGCTTCTGGATACCTCGTCAACGGCCACCCTTATGTTGCTTTGTATATCCTTGGTATTCTTATCACCGAACAAACAATCTCTGGATATAGTCTTGTCGCTCAAGCGGGCGAGGGTAGCCAAGTCAGGGTTCCTGAAGCGCTCAAAATGCATATTCACTACACGTTGTGCCAAACGGTCTTTTTATTGTTGAGACTGCAGCACTCAGACTCTCAAGAAATGTTTCCTCAATTTCTGGAAATTGATCATCGGAGCGACACGCTTCTTTGCTGCTTTGCAGAGCCCATCAATGCTCTTCTTGAGGCACTTGATTTACAAATTTACAACTTTCTGGACCTGGAGGTGCTCTCTGTGGGCTTTGTAACTGCCATTCAAGGATTGGAGCGCGTGCGCGAGGATATTGTGAGCCAAGTGCCGTATTCGATGCTGTACCCCTACATTGGGGGCCAAGACGCGTACTTTGGCGCCACGGTGCGTTTCATCAATTCCCTCAGCAACAGTGGCAGCGGTACAGACGACGGCTCAGAGAACCGGGGGACCGACTACGTTTACGGAATCGGCACGGGCATCGATTTCTACACGCAGCAAAGCATACTGATCCGCATCTTGATGGGCAAGAACGACTGGCTCAATGCGAGCGGCATCTATCGAAACGAGCGCGGTCGCAGCATCCACTGCTACACGCAGGGGGCGCAGAAGCTGGACAGCACTGTCACGGAGGCACTGGACATTCTGCGTGTAGACACGGGCGAAGCGACGAGCCGGAACGGACTCATTACCGCCCTACACGAAAGCTCGCTTGCCGCGCTCAACATTCCTCCCCCTGGGCCCGACGTTGGCGGCACGGGTGCCGGTGCCAACGGGGCGGCGCCACAGGCGGGGGTGGTTGTGAGCCGGTTCACTGCGGCGATGCAAACTTCCATGTTCACGGCGCCTACGCTGTTTGCCATCAGCGCGGACATTATGGCTTTTGGTGCGTACCAGATGCAGAACCGGGGGCGCGGCGCCAATGCGGCCTTTGAGAATGACGGGCTGCATGACAATTTGCTTGCGGTGTTGCGCATCCCGGCGACGCCGAGCCCCGCGCGCGTGCATCGGGACCTGCTGAGTGCAAGTGTGGCCGCGTTCAGCGGCGGGTTTGGTATGTGTGAGCATTGCATGCGCGAGATGCTGCGGGACCCGGATTCGTATGGTGAGCTGGTGTTTGTGGGGACTGATGGCTCGACAGTGGGAATTTCGAATGGTCGGGGTGGGGAAGTTGTAGAGGTGGGCAGCCCGGACCCGATGAACAGCGTGTTCATTACGCGCGGGGCTGTGGATTTGAAGGGGCGTCATATGTATCCGTGCAAACATTACTATCAATAGTCTCAAAAGAGAAAAGTAAAACTAATTGAGGAATATTTTTTTTTTGGTTTCGCTCATGGAAGCACCAAGCACGAAACGCGAGCGCGACGAGGACGCGAGCGTGGTAGCGATTGCAGGCAGTGAAGTGGAGAAGGGTGACATGGAGAGGCATGACAATGTCCACTCTGGCAAGCGGCGGAAGATGGGGACGGATGCGGACGATGGCGTTTGTGTGAGCCGGGGAGAGGATGAGGGCGAAGCGAGCACGGAAGCGAGCCTCGCGCGCGAGAGCGGCAAAGCGGGTGTGGGGGAGGAGGTGCCTAGCACTGCTGCGGAGGGAGCTGCTGAGAGGGTTACGGACGGTGAGAGGGAGGCAGAGGGGGTGGCAGGGAGGGAGAAGGTGACGCAAGCAGAGCTCGGAGACGCGGACTCAGCAGGCCCACTAAAGAATACGGACGCGGAAACTACTCTAGGGATTGCCGGAACAGTCTCGGTCCCGGCCGTCAAGACGGAGGGGGAAACAAACGCCACAAGAACTGCAACTTCAGCCACCGCATCAGACCCCCCGAAACTCTTCCGGTCAGGGCAGGTCACTGTCGTCAACGATAACGCGCTGTTGGCTATTCCACAAAAAAAACACCTGACTTCACTCGGTACAGACAGAAGCTCCCTTTCCAATCTCTCACAAATACCCAAAATCACTCACGGCCTTCTCATCCTTTCTCCCTCCACCCAGGTCGCGTCATTTACCGCGCTCCATCCCGTACTATATCCGGATCCACCGATCCCGCCTCTCTCCGTCTCTTTTTGCTGCCAGAGTTCAACACGAATCACCTCTATGCCACAATCGACGTGCTCATCCCAGCAGAATTTCTCTCATACACGCGCAACCCGGGAGTACAGTGTCGAGCGCTCTGGGGTACGGACATTTATACGGATGACTCAGACGTGGTAGCTGGTTGGTGTTTTGCTGCATGTCCCCCACACACACAAATGAAGGGAGCCATCATTTTGACATGTATTTCCTCTTTTCTTTGACAGTGGTTATCCATTCCGGACACTACCGCCCTTTCGATGCGCCCGCCTTTGCTCACCATGTCACCACAACCACGCGGGAAGTGGACCGCTTTAAAGCCTCTGCCGCCTCTGTTTCTGCTCAAAAACAAGATATAACCTCTGTTACTGCTGCTGCCGCTCCGACTTCCGCATCCGACACTCGCACTGCTGCTGCTCCTGCATCACCATTCACCTCAACCGAAGCGCAACCCACCACAACCACTTCCTCTGCGGCCACTACAGACGCATCGGATCCTGCACCCATCCACACCGAAACGGCCTCGACCCTCACGGCTCTCCGCGACCTTGGAGCTCGTCCGCCGATCCCGACGCACGACCTCCTCGTGACGCTGAGGGTGCTCCCGCGTCTCAAAAAGTACACGGGGACCAGGTGTGCGCCGCTCTCCAAAAAGAAGAAAATGAAGTTGCCGACCGGGGAGGACGAGGCGGCGCAGGCGGCGGAAGACGAAGAGGAGCCGGAGGAGGAGGGCGAAGATGCAGGGTCCAGCGAGGAGGATGCGTTTGCGAGCCGCGGATGGGGCGCGAGTCACCAAGGCGAGAGCATCCGCGTGGAACGCGTCGTGGAGGTGGAGCGCGGCTGTCGCGGGTATGGCCATTCAAGCAGAGTGTCCACCGACAGCTCCGCTCGGGTGGCGTCAGGGCTGGGTACCTGGGGGGCGGTTGGTAGGGGGAGGAAAGTGGGGGCTGTTGAGTGGTGCATGATCGGTGTGCATGAGCGCGTGTTTGCACCGCCGGCGGCGGCTCCGGATATTGCGGCGGCGGTAGTGGCGTCGACGGCGGCGGTCGGGGCTGGTGCTGGAGCGGTGGGTGCTGGGGTCGCGTCCAGTACCAGTATCGGGCGAACCAAGCGAAAGGGATCCCTGGCCCCAGGCGCTTTGATGGGCCAAAAGAAAGAGCTCTATGATGTGGTGCGAGTTCTTTTTTCTTCGGTTGATGGGCGAACCTGGTGAGTTGACTTTTTTATGGGAGGAGTCAGGAAGTAATCAATCCCATTCGCAAACAGTTTCAAGTACGCTCCACAGGTCCTCAACGAATGGCCTAAATATCTGCAGGATGGTCTCGTTGACATGACTGCTACTGATTGCAAGGGCGACAGCGCGTTAATGGGCCTCCAGGACGATCAAGATCAAATCGCGCTTTGTTTTAAACTGTCTGGGCCCCAATTGAAGAGAATGGAGGGATGGGCATTTTGGCGGGTGAGGTTATCTGTTCCTGGAACTGTGTTGCACTTGGAGGACGACGTGGGATCCAGGTTGGCGAGGTGTTATTATGCCTCTAGCGTGACTGTGGTTGAACCAACCAAAAAAACGAAAACAAAAAAACAGTTACGAAATAACACGGAGCCCTGCAAGCATTGGTGGGTCTGTAGACAGTTATACCGTCTCAGGTATCTCTGCTGGGAGCGAGGGTAAGCTGGGGATAGGGGACGCTGTTCACGTTGCTTTGAGCGATTTGGAGTTCCGAAATGGGGGCCTGTATGTGCGCAGCGTGCTCCAGGTCTTCGAGGCGGATCGTTTTTACTTCAAGAACAAAATATGAGGTTTCTTTCGATGTGGTTGTGCTTATGCAGCCCCCTCCCACAAACTAAATAAACGGGAACGGAGAACGAACAATAGAATAGGAGATCGTGAATGAAAAAGAGCAGAGATAAGATGAGGGTGAGATGTAGGACAGGGTGGAAACGTTCATTTGTGTGGTGGACCACAAACCCAAGATGAAAATTATTATTTCCTCACATCCCCAACCGTGGCCGTGTGACCCGCCGTGCCTAGATTGTGCATGATGCGCGCAAACGCCTTGAAAAAGACCTCCGCCTCGTCCACCGTGACAACCTTGGTATCGTAGCTCACAAACACCGTCATGAATCCACCAAGCGTAATGATGCCCAAGCTGAACAAGCCGCGCGACCCTTCAAAGCTCGCGCTCAGGCCACCGCCAAAGTAGTCTAGGCGCACGCGCTCGTCCGTCTCTGGCGCGTTGGGCGGCGCGCATGGATACTCCCATGCGCCGAGGTTTGCCACTTCGACGCTGTAGCTCTGGCTGAGCTTGGAAAGGTCCGTCTTCTTTTCGAGCATCTCGGTGAGCTTGGGGTGGCGGAAGACGTAGTTTGCCACCTTGAGGCGGCGGATGGAGGCGATGAAGGAGGTGGTAATGCCCTTCTTGACGACGCGGCAGCGTTCCCAGATGGACGAGTTGTCTGCCAGTTTGAGACTGTTGTTGGACACGGAGCCTGGTTGTTGTTTTTTTGGAGGG
>MU615313.1:0-10187 GCA_025201725.1 Chytriomyces sp. MP71
AAGGTTGAATTCTCGGTCGCATATGAGAAGCTGAAAGGAAAGCACGCGCTGTTTCCATTTGGATTTCATTGCACTGGAATGCCCATCAAGGCATGCGCGGATAAACTCAAGAAGGAAGTTGAATTGTTTGGATCCAACTTTGAGCGCTATGTCGAAGGTGGGTGAGGTCATCACTAGAACGAATCAGAGGTAAACTCCTGCCACAGAAGTCGATGGGTCCGAAGGTCCAGCTACCCCCGAAAAGAAAGATGCTAAGGAAAATACCGATCCAACAAAGATAGTCAAGAAGGTGCGTTTTTACACGCCTGGCATCGCCAGCAATGCATCGAATTTATCAAAATCACAGCACGGTAAAGCCGTTTCGAAGAACACTGGTCTCAAGTACCAATTTCAAATTATGCGCAGCATGGGTGTGCCAAACGAGGAAATTCATCTTTTCGCGGACCCAACCCATTGGCTCTACTACTTTCCCCCGAAGGCCATCGACGACCTGAAACTGCTTGGTCTGCATGTCGACTGGCGCCGCAGTTTCATCACCACAGACGTGAACCCCTACTTTGATAGTTTCGTCCGCTGGCAGTTCAACACCCTTCGCAATCACGCACAGCCTAAAATCAAGTTTGGCGAGCGATACACCATCTACTCGCCATTGGACGGACAGCCCTGCATGGACCACGACCGCGCGAGCGGAGAAGGAGTCGGCGTGCAGGAGTACACCGGAATTAAATTGCAGGTGCTGATGGACGAACTCACCGCTACTCCGCTCCAGAGCCGCGACAAGGTCAAGGACATTCCTGTGGGCAAATATCTCACGAGCTCAGAGGTCCTTGCTGCCTTAAAGGGTAAACAACTCTTCATGGTGGCAGCCACGCTCCGCCCCGAGACCATGTACGGCCAGACAAACTGCTTTGTGGGTGTCGACCTCGAGTACGGAATCTACCAAGTGAGCGCATCGGAAGCCTGGATCTGCACGGAGCGCTCAGCAAAGAACATGAGCTTCCAAGGCCTCTTTGGTCCTCGCGGCGAAATCACTAAGCTCGGCGCGTGCAAGGGGATTGACTTGATTGGCGTACCACTGAAAGCCCCGCTTGCGCAGTACCCCAAAGTGTACACTTTGCCTATGGAGGGCGTTTTGGCCACCAAGGGAACAGGTGTCGTCACATCTGTGCCCTCGGACTCGCCGGACGACTTCATCACGATGCAGGACTTGATCAAGAAGTCTGGCTTCTACAATGTGCAGTTGAAGTGGGTGGAGCCCTTTATGCCACCAAAGCCCATAATTCAGACACCCAACTACGGGAACATGGCCGCTGTGACTGTGGTAGAGAAATTGAAGATCCAGTCACAGAAGGACAAAGTCAAGCTGGCCGAAGCCAAGGAGATTGTTTACAAGGAAGGCTTCTACAGCGGAGTGATTCTCGTGGGTCAGTTCAAGGGAAAGTGAGTAGTTTGATCTAAATGCCTCATACAATGAACAATTTTGCGTTTTAGGCCAGTCCAGGAAGTCAAGCCTTTGATCAAGGAGTACCTGATTGCACAAGCGCAGGCATTCACTTATTGCGAGCCCGAAGGACAAGTCATTTCTCGCTCTGGAGATGAATGTGTTGTTACTCTTGCTGACCAGTGGTATATGGACTACGGTGAGGAGAGCTGGAGAAAGACGGCGGAAGAGTGAGTTCGCACCTGCCTACTGCATTGACTTATATTTTCTCAAAAACAGATGCTTGTCCAAAATGGAGACATTCCAACAAGAAACCCGCAACCAATTCGAAAAGAACCTGGAATGGTTGGGTCAATGGGCCTGCTCTCGATCGTTTGGTCTGGGAAGTAGGCTCCCTTGGGACCCAACTTACTTGATTGAATCTTTGTCTGATTCAACCATCTATATGGCTTACTACACTGTTGCGCACATTTTGCACGGTGAGTCTGAATCGTTGCATGCCCTCGATCTGCATTGAATGTCGAAATCAGGCGGAAACCTTGATGGCTCCAAACCTGGATCTGGAAACGTTTCTGCCACTGATTTGACGGACGACGTATGGAACTACATCATGCTGAATGGTCCGGCACCGAAATCCAAAATTCCGAAAGCCACTCTGGACAAGATGAGGCATGAGTTTGAATTCTTCTATCCCCTTGACCTCCGCTGCTCCGGAAAGGACTTGATCAACAACCACTTGACCTTCTTCATCTATAACCACACTGCTGTCTTCCCACCAGAGAAATGGCCCCTCGCCGTTCGATCCAACGGGCACCTCCTTCTAAACAGCGAAAAAATGTCCAAGTCTACGGGCAATTTCATGACCCTTCAAGAGGCGATTCAGCGTTATGGCGCCGATGCCACACGTTTCGCCTTGGCTGATGCTGGTGATGGAAACGAAGACGCCAATTTCCTGTACAAAACAGCGGACGACGCCATCCTCAAGCTCTACAGTGAGAAGGAATGGGCCGAGGACACTGCGCGCGACCTTGCCGGAATGCGAACGGGTTCCCTTACTTGGAACGACCGAGTGTTTGAGAGTGAAATGACACGCATTGTTGCGGCGGCGGACAAGGCGTACAGCGCAATGCTCTATCGCGAAGCCTTGAAGTGCGCGTATTATGATTTGCAGAATGCGCGAAATGAGTATCGCAAGGCAACTGTGACGAACAACGACCCTGGTCTTCAAAACGAGAAGTGGGAGGGTATGCATCGGGACCTTGTGGTTCGGTTCATTGAGGTGCAGGCTTTGGTCATGTGCCCAATCACACCACATTGGAGTGAGTACTTGTGGAGCACTGTCCTAAAAAAGGTTCGTGTCACACATTTGTTCTGTGGTTGAGGCTTGTGGGCCGCTCACAGATCCAACCAACAGCCTATTTCTGTGCAAAAAGCCCTTTGGCCCACACACAATGTTCCTGTTGATGCGAGCATTCTCAAGGGTGCTGAATACGTGCGCGACGTTGTCTACCGCATTCGTGCCGCTGAGGACGCCGCCGCCAGGAAAAAGACCAAGAAGGGTGGAAAGGAGGCCGCAGCCGCATCTCCTGCACCCGACGCACCCAAGACTTTGCGCGTGTTCTATGCGCACTCCTTCCCGGCTTGGCAGGACGCAGCATTGGATGCGTTGAAGAGCACATGGGTGGACGGCGCCTTCAACGGAAAGGAGCGTGACGCGTTGAAGGGGGCAGGACTCACGAGTGACAAGCGAGTCATGCCCTTCATTGCAATGATGAAGGTAGGCCACATTCATTCACTCATGTACATGTTCAATCAACTCGTCTTGCCTAGAAAACCATTGAGATGCTAGGTGAATCCGGATTTGACCGTCGACTCGAATTCAACGAAGTGGACACGCTTAAGTCAAATGCGGACTACATTCGTCGCGAGCTCGTGAGCATGAAGGTGACCAAGGTAGACTACATTGTGAAGGACAATGTCTCTGTCGCTGCAGGATATGCAGAAGAGGATGTGAAGGCTGCTGATTCAGCTGTGCCTGGTGTTCCAACGTACCGCCTAGTTTGAAACGTGAATGTGGGAGCGAGTTTCCGCTTGATGATTTCTGAGAGAATTTAAATACAAACCAACTTTCCAAAAAACTAGAAATTTTGATTCCCTCTACTATCCAATTCAGGCCTCCTGTTCATGAAAACCAGAGTTCCCCAAATTACCATTTCATTAACCAATGTCATACTTGTTATATCAGGATATTGGTACCTTGCTTCCAGAAACCAGTCATTTGTTTGAGAGCTTCCGGTGCGCTCGTAACGCAGGTCAACAATGAAAGGGCACTGACACCAAAACTGAAAATTGGAAAGAGCTTGTCCGTCGTTAAAAACTATTGTCAAATACACAACGCTGACGTTGCACGCGCTCAGTACAATCGTTCATTGGGTGTCGTTCGATCGGCTGGCGAGACTAAGCTTCTGTCATTGCACCATCACCGCACTCCAGTGTGGCCCAACACCTCCTCTACACTCTAAAATGTGGAATACTATGTAAAAGCTGATAGTCTATTCACCTTCATGACTGGAGAGTTCTGCCGTAGCAAAGGCGAGGTTGAAAGCCTTATAGGCGGGGGGATACCGCCCCTGGAAGCCACCTCCGTTACCACCACTACCAGGATGCTGGGAGTAGGTGTTGGTTACTGGTTGAAAAAGTTCATCTCCACTGGGAACTCATAATCCCTGTCATTAGATGTTGAGCAAGAAAACATGTGTAGTCGTGTACTGCTGGGAATGTGTAGCTTATGTTCTTGCTGTAACCTGCATAGCAGGGTGAGTCAATAGCTGAAATCGACGACAAGAGGAGGCAACGGCAGACTGGTTCGCTGCTCCTGAGATGGTGTCAGTGGCGTTCGTGGTTCTCGGAGTAAAGGAAGGGGTCCCTGCAGCCCCACCATAGTGACAGCCGGTCCCGTACAACGAGGGGAGTGAGCCGTCCCGCGACAGCAGTGGAAGCGTAGAGTAGGTTGTTCAGCAGGCCGAAGATGAGGTGCTTGTTCGTGCCCTTGTTCTTCGAAGCGTCCTCGATGGCGTCGAGGATGGAGTCAACGTCGCCTTTGCTTGAGCAAAACTCGTGTCGCAAGAGTTCTGCGGGAACCAGCTTTCCGGCTTGTCCGAATACCCTTTCAACAAGAGGGCAATGAGGAACTATTCGTGCAAGGAGACGGGGACTAGATGTGAGGATGGATGGGATGCTTGCAGGTAGGCAATCAGGGATAGGCGTGAAGGGTTGTGTTGTGGGAGTGTGTACGTCGTTTGAAGGCTAGTTGACGTCAAAGAGTCTATAAAGAAACGAAGCATGATTGTGAGTACGGTTGCGATGCCCGATTGGGATGTGAATGCAAGGCGGACAGAGCGGATACGATTTGAAAGGGAAAGTCTGATGATTTCGTATCGTAGTTTCGATTGTCCGACGTGTTTGGACACTTAAAAGATGTGGGTACGTATTCTCGGATTGCACAAAATGCACTCTGAATCATTTGATGCTGAAGCGGGCGTCGTGAGCGAAAAGGCAACTAACTACGCAGCGACGTGCGAATGCGGCGCAGGAAAGCGGAAGCGGAAAAAAGGTCCGTCAGATGGGCCTCAGCCACACGATCATCGAGAGAGTGATTATATAATCAAGCATTTCTGGTTTCAACTCTGATTTTGGATTACTGAAAAAAATGACATTCCATCTTCCACGAATATTATTGCTGAGAAAATCATTTTACCTTTGTATGGTAACGGAAACGACCCCTTTCGCCTTGCTCTCCCTGGTAAATTCTTCTGGTATTTCCCCCGTCTGTTCGTTCGTTTCCAAGTGACCTTCCCTCTGCAGCGCCACCTTCATTCCAAACAAAATCAAATAAACAACCACGAGCAGCGTCTCAGCCACCTGCATCAGCGCATCCGACGCCACCGAAGGTGACGTAGCAACGGAACCCACAAACACCCCATTACTTACCAGATACACTACAATGGCCCAGGTCCCATAGCTCGAAATAATCACCAGCCTCTGCTCATCCACATTTAGACCACTCTCCATCCGAAATTTCCTCGAGGCTTTCGTAAAAGCTGTCAGCAATATCATGTCAAATGCAAGCATCGCGATGGACCCAGCCGCGTTCACCGCACGAGCCACGACACTAAGCAGGGCAAGCAGCGCCGGGTCCGTTCCTGGCCGCGATGATCCGATCACGGCCGCAGCGACTTGCGGAACGAGCGATGCGTACAAGATGCACGGGACGGCGTACGGGAGCGCTCGCATGACGCGTTGCAGGCTGGGTAGGTGCAAACTGATGATGGCAATGCAGCGGTGGTAGCTGTACATGATGTAGAAGGTGTGGTAGGAGCACACGAAGGCGCCTTGCACTGCGCCGCAGTTTGCGCGTGTTTGCGGGTTAATGTCGGTGGAGAGGGCGTAGCTGTTGCTGGCGCAGAGGCCTGCCAGGCTGAGGGCGAGGCCCAACAGACTGGCGTTGAAGGGGGAGAGGAAAGTTTTGATGGAGAACTTGATGCCTTGGGTTTTCAGGTGGACTCGGATAATGTGGAGGAGAGCCGGAATGGTGAGACATGAAAAGACAGATACACTGGCCGCGTAGTATGAGAGTGCGTGCTCTTGGGAAAGAGTCGCGGCCATTGATTCCGAAAGTATTTTTCATTACCTCACAAGTCAACAATGGGGAACAAAGGACAAAACGGAATCTATTCACAACACATCGAACAATGCACTTTCTGAATTCGTGACAAACGGATAGTAGCAAATGATATGGTGGTATACGATCTTACAATGTAGCGAAGCTAACTCACAGTCTGAATCATTACGAACTTGCGAATTGAATTCAAAAAAATTCAGCGTAGCTCTTGGCAGCGCACCGCCTTTGTAAAACTGATGGAGAGCCCCAGCAGGGCAACGTTAAAGGGAGAAAATAAAAGTTTTGATTCTCGAAGCATGCCGTTTCCATTGTGTTTGACTTGCCTAATTTAGAGCTCTGTCAGAAAACAAATGGCGCAGTGTAATATTGCTTGTTCTTAGAATAGAAGGCCTCAAAATATTCGTTTATGTTTGCAGGAGGCAAAGTCTCGCACAAACTGCCTTCGTTGTGCGCAAGGCCTAACAATCACTGTCGACGAAAACCAAAAATTAATTTCTAAGTTATCACATAAATTGGGCAACTAGTTTTCCGCAAAATAACGGGGCGAAGCATTTTCACCTCACTTGTTGCAAACGAGCTGGGTTCCTGTCCCTCAAAATGAGTGCACCGAATGTATTCAGGATAAACGATGAAACACCACGTAATAAATAGCTTGGTGAATTTGTAACGGAAGTTATCAAACCATTTGATGGTGAGTCTCTGCATTGTCAGATTGGGAAAATTTCACGACTCTTCTCTCAACAACGCTGGGAACCACTTTGAGTGCGCTTCCAGGAGGACAGACTGAGCTGCCCTTGCCAACCTGTCTCTGAAGAGCCACCTTCATGGCGAGCAGAATCAAATAAACTATTAGAAGGAGGGTTTGAGCAACTAGCATAATCTCGTCCGAGGTGACTCCCGGTTGGATAGAAAAGGAGGCAACAAAGAAAGCAGTGCTGATGAAATAAACCGTAATAGCCCAGGCTCCGTACGTTGAAATAATCAGGAGTCGCTTTTCATCTATTTTGAGTCCACTGGTTTGCCGGAAATATTTATTGCTTTTTGCAAAAGCGATCAGCAGGACGATGTCAAAGACGATCGTCGAAATGGATCCTGCCGCGTTCACACCGCGTGCAAGGTTTCCCAGAAAATTCAAGAGGTCGATGGAAGTTCTGGGCTGTGTCGCAGCAAGGACCGCGGCTGCTAGTTGCGGAGCCAGAGAGGCGTAGAAAATGCAAGGAATGGCATGTAAGAGGAACTTCATTACTCTTTCCAGTTTGGGTATATGAATCTGAATAATAGCGATGCCGCGATTGTAACTGTATATAATATAACATGTGTGATATGAGCTCACGAACACGGCCTGAATGGTTCCGCAGTTAGCTCGTATTTGCGGATCGAAGCCAGTTGAAAGTGCGTAGCTGTTTGCAGCACATAGTCCCGTGAAGCTCATGGAGAGTCCCAACAAAGCGGCATTGAAAGGAGAAAATAAAGTTTTGACAGAAAAGCCTCTGCCTTGAGATATCAGATGCGTTCTTATGACGTATACAAGAACTGGGAATGTGAGGACAGAAGCAACTGAGATTGAAGCCGCGTAACAGGAGATTGCTTTCTCTTGGGCAAGAAGCGAGGCTACAGAATCGGTCATTTTGACAACGGAAATTCCATTGTCCTTCAGGATTTATTGGCGATGAATCGAGAATGGTGCTCAAAAAACAGAACTTGCAAATAATGCAATTTAACAGCAAGTAGCAATGGTTTCAGCCACGCTACTTTGACTGTGTTACAAAGGTTTGCTCGTTCCCTGTTGCTCGCATGGGAGATAAAGGCACTGAGCTTGATGGTTATCAGTCTCTTCAAGTGCTCTTTCATATTAAGCAGATCAAATATAATACAAATATAACAAGAATAGACAATTCCATGAGGGTATCCGAAGACACACTTATGGGCATTGCCACTGAGGCTTTAAACCCCTGTTACTGATACAATATACCACAATGATTGATATTCTAGTACCATCATCATGGAGTTGAGGTTTCAGCATTATTGTTCCCGTTACCTGGGACAATGTTGCGAGGAAATACCATCGAAAGAGAAGTCAAAAGGGATCGTCACGCACTCAATTCTAGAGCCACGGTTCTGCATGAAGCGAAATGGGCTGGCTCCTGACTGTTGCCAGGATGCGTCGCAGCGAGAACGGTCACGGTGACTTGAGAGGCAGTTATTTCCTCTTAAGTAATTTCCGTTTTTATGCGGGTGTTTCACACTCGAATGGTATTCACAAGAGCCATCACTTCATCCGCACATTCATCCAAGCTTCTTACAATCTGGGCTCCACTCTTGGGTAGCACCATGGAGTAGGGAGCTGGCCCGAACTCCGGGTCGACTGACACCTCGGTTTGCCCCAACTCCTTCTGCTTGCGTAAGATACGCGCCCAATAACCAGCAAACGCGTCTACATCTTCCTTCCAATAAGGGTCTGATAAGTGCGAAATTTGAATGCACTGAGGGCTCGCTGGTCGCGCGTGAATGTGACGTGTGCGTTCAAACACTAAGTCCATCGTCGCCGCAAACTCCAGGCCCGTGAGGTGACGTTCCGCGACGAGTACCCAATGAGAAAGATCTGCGGTAAGGCGCAGGCCTGGGAAAGCTGTGAGGACCTTGCGGCTGATCCAGGGGTTGAAGAGGATCCGGCTTCGATGGGTTTCGTGGAGCAGCGGAATGTCTGGGTATTCCCTCTGAAGGCCCGTCACGGCCGTGAAGTACCTGTGGGTCTGTGTCCTGGGTCAGATCCGCCTCGCCACCGCCCCCTCGTCACCTGGTCCCAGTCCCACCAGTCGCATCCGCCGTGCACATTGATCTTGTCTGGCTTCACCGCAAACGCCGCCGACGCGCGAAGCTGCGTCGCCAAACTCGAAATGTGAGATTCGACGTTGTCGCCGCCCGTCAAAATGAGGAGGATCAGCCGCATCCCCAGCGTTGGAAGCAGTCGCGCAATCTGGTCAAGCTCGGACTCGCTGTGGAACACGAGGGAAGTTTCGATCCCGGCGTAGCCACGGCGCTGGAGGTCAGGCAAGTAGCTCGCAAGGGGCTCAGTGTTGCCCCACAGCGTTCTGAAATGAGTCACCAGCATGTATTTTCGAGAAAAGTATTGTCATGAAGTCGAAAACAGTTTTCGTGGAAACGGCTCTGGCCGTCTCTCTCGGATTTTACTTCCGCTCAATCATCACCCTTATTAGTAGGTGGTTTTTTCCCCATTTAAAGGTTCGCAATTGCAGGTAGAGGAAAATTAAGCTATTTCCAGACAATTCCTTGGGATATCCATAGATTCTGTGACACTTGCACTGCTTCTAAAATGATGGGGATTACCACAGACTTCTTTGGTTACATTCATGGAGGCCCAACTGTGCTTGTCTCGTTCACATTCACATTCTCATGAAGCGAAATTTTTTCATTCCAAGAAGGAACAAATACACACAAAGCAAGAGGGTTTCAGATAATGCAGAGAGTGAGTCCGTTTTGACTCCAGATGGCAACGCCACCGCTGACTAAATACGCAACTGGTGCCCTTGTTCCGTGCTTGCAAATGATAAGTAATCTCATATCGTCGCTGTCAGGTTCCTGTTTTTGCCTTACTTCTCTTGTACCTTTTGAAAACGTTGCGAGTACGATGACATCAATACGAAGGCAGGTATCGAACCCGCCGCGTTCATTCCTGGTGCGAGGTTCCAAGAAAGGAGACAACGCTCCGGTATGTGGAAAGAAAGGTTACCAAAACTTGACAAATCACAGAAACGCAAAAAAATAGAGGAATGATGTGACAAAGCAGTTTCATAGCGCGTTTCAGTTTTCGAAGGTGAAGGTGGATGATCGCTCGGCTTCGCATATAGCTATATCAAACATAGAATGTGTGAGCCGCACGCAAATTGAAAGATCGCGATGTCGGCGCGCTGTTGCGGACCAAGACCATTTGGAGATGTGGCTTAACTATTGCTCGCACAAAGTCCCGCGAGACTGATGCCGAGCCCCAATAGCGTTGCGTTAAACGAAAAAAGTGCGGTTTTGAGAGAGAATGGGATGCCTTGC
>MU615314.1:0-10163 GCA_025201725.1 Chytriomyces sp. MP71
TTTTTTTGGAGAGGTGATGGTTTGGGCAAAGCCGTGAACAGGCGCGTGACGGTTCACTCGCGTTACTGTTCAAAGGAAAAAGAACAAGCCAAAAAGATACCAAACACTGACGTCTGGTCGGAACAAGATTACAAAAACAAACAAACAAATCGATACCAAGCATGAATCAGGAAGAAGAAGAGGAAACAAACCAGCCGGTCTCAACCAACACCCGCCAAGTGTCCAAACCACAAGACTCTCAGACATCCTTCTTCGCGCTTCCTCCTTTCCAAAAACACCTGGCTAAACTATATACGGCAATCCACACAAACAGCCCCAACCACGGCCACACAATTACAAAACTAGACATGAGACCATCTACCGATATCCCCAAAACACACTTCATCCCAACCCCAACCCTCCCCAAAGGCATACAAATCAGTCAAAGTACTTGTAAATCACCTCCAAAAACGCAGCCTTGGTTAAAGGTTTGGTCAAAATGTCCGTCATACCCACCTGCCGGTACGTGGCCACATCCTCTTCCGCCACCTCCACACATGTCATGGCCACAATCGGTATCGTCGGGTAATGCGCGCGGATTTGCCGCGTCGCCTGCAGCCCGTTCAGGTTCGGGAGCATGATGTCCATCATGATCAGGTCGTACGGGATCACGCCCGCGTCGTGCAGCGGGCACGGGCCGGGTGTGCCCTCGTCGCTCGTGTCGCTGGCCGAGCTACTGTGCAATGGGGGCGGGTCTGCGGCCATCTCGCTGTCGAGGGGCGGCGGACTGTCACTATCAATGAGGCTGGGACTGGATTCGCTGAGCGCGGGGCTCTCGGCGATGGGGTGGTTGGTGGCTTTTTGGACTGCCTCGATACCCGTGGTGGCGGTGTCACAGATAAAGTTCAGGCGGGTGAGGTAGGCGGCGAGGATTTTGCGGTAGATGCTGTCGTCGTCGACAATGAGAGCGCGGCGTGGAGGGCTGATGTAGGTTTTTTTGTAAGCCTTGGTTGAGAGTGAACCATGTGAAATTAAAGCAACTCACGATTGAAAGTCCACGCTCCGTTCAAAGGCGCTATAGCGAGCTCCCTCTTGCCGCGGGGCTACCACAGAAGAAGCGCTTGGCCCAGAATCTACTTCTGACCCACCATCTCCCTCGCTGCCCTCCCCCAAAGAAGCACCCCTATCCCGGGCCGAGAACGCACCCCCTTCGCTCAAAGAACCCTCGTCCGCCTCCGCCTTTGCCACTACGACCTCACTCATCCTCACGATCGCGGACTCCTCCCGAAGCGCGCCATCCGCACGAAGAACCGCGCCATCCGCACGAAGAACCGCGGCATTCCATGCCTCCACTCTCCTTCTCCTACCATCCTCCTCCGCAACCTCGCGTGAACCCACGCCCAAGCCGTTTCCAAACGAATCCCAGGTCGATACCAGAGTACTGGACGCGCCAGCCCCTACTGCACTGCCAGCATCTCCAGCCTGTGCCACCGCTCCAAACTCACCCTCCACGGAAGCACCCCCGCCAGCGCCACTGCCGGCCTCCATCCGTGCAAGCAGCGTGTCCAGGACAGCAGCACTGCCGCGCGCGTGGCGCTTCAAGTCGTGAAGTTCGCGCATGGCGTCGCAGAGCGCGGCGGCGAGGAAACGCGCGTTCTGAGCCGTGGTGATCTGCGCTTGGGTAAGGTCGTCCAGCGTACGGCGGAGCGATGTGAGGAGCGCATCCGGCGGGGTTGGTGCGGACGGCAAGCTGGTGCTGTTACTGCTGCTGCTGCTGCTAGAAGAGCGCGTCGGTGCCGGAGGAGGTACGAGAAGGTGCGCAAAAGGATGTGCGGTGATGGTAAGAGGTTGCTGCTGTGCATCTATTCGTGTTTGGGGTGCCATGGTGGGCGGAGGGGATGATGAGGATGTTGACCCCGAGGATGCAAAGACCGGCTGGTCAAGGGAGTTGAATGCAAAGAAGCTATTGGTATTTTGGTACTGTTGTTGGTGTCGATGGCTGTTGCCGTGTTGGAGTGGAAATGAATACAGTTGATGTGACGCCCCGAGTGGCGGAAGTTGTGAATGTTGTTGCTGATGATGTTGAAGTTGTATAAGGGATGATGTTGGCGTGGGTGGAGCAATCACATTGGTAGGTCCCTGTAGACCCAGGGATGGAGAGAATGTTGTTGGAGCTTGGAGCGGACGAGACGGAGATCGCGAGTCTGGCGAGAGGATTTGTGGTTTGACGTCCTCGATCTCGGCAGTTCGGTCCTCATTTTCGGGCTCCTCATCGTCCTCTTCATTCTCATTGTCAAGGCCGCCAGTACACCCTCGCGGCTGCTTTGCAATGGACCCTGGTTGAGCAGGACATTGGTTGGGTTTTGTTTTAGCGACCTTTTTCACGCGAGATACGAGATGCAGTAGCTGCGGACGGTCTCTGAGAAAATGAGGATGTTTGAACTCTGGTTGCTGTTCTCTGGCTGTTAAGTAGGTGTTGATCAAAATTAGGGGAAAGTGACTCACCTCCGCGCCTGCACGGACCTTCTTGAACTGGTACTTGTTAAGTTGGCGCACGAAGGAAGCGTAATTTCTGTGTGCAGATACAAGTGGCAGAACAAGTGCTGCGAACTGGAGTTGGTCGGCAATGAGGAACGAGTCGCCGTCCGTCGTCCAGCGAACGGCGTGTGCGAGACGGCGCTCGCTCAGAATACTGGATTCCAAGAGCGTAAGTGTCTGCTCTGTTCAGCAGCCCAGATAAGAGGGGAAATGTACCCAAACAGTTTCGTCACAAAGGCATTCGGAGCCCCGCTTCGACCGCCGTTCGCAGCCCCGGTGGCAGCAAGAGACGCGGATGAGGACATATGGTTGTGTCGCCCTCCAGTCGCAGCTCGTCAGAAGGGGGTGGGGGGGAGGGGGGTCGCCGGGTGGAGATGATACGTTTGGTTTCGACAAAACACCAAAGGCAAAGCAGAAGGACCCCTCTCCCCCAGCTTCCGTCCCTCTCTCTCTCTCTGTCTCACTTCGCCCCAACACTGGTGATTCGTTCGTGACTATTCTCACCCGCTCGGCATCGGGGTCTGAGAAAGGGCGAGGCGCTACGGCTCAGCCCGCTTAAAATCGCGCTTACACAGGGACAAATGCTGCCAGGGGGAAAGTTGTTAAACACAAGCCGCTTATTCTATGAAGAGGGCGTGCAATCAGGCTTTTACTTTTTTCATTCCACACTCCCAATAACCAGTGATCGCACACGTCCCTCGCCTCGTAACAGCAAAGAAAGAGGGGAAGGGGAAATGGACGGGAGATGTGAACCCCACAATTGCTCTCTTCATCATAGCCCATAGTCACACGAGGGTAGACCAGCGGAGCAAAATAGAACACAGCACCCGAAGTGGGGATCTATGAGTCGGTCTGGCAATCCGTTGACGACAAGTAAGGTCATGGCTTTGCCCTTCAGCCTTTGAGGGGTCTGACGGGCCGTAGCATCCTAACTTGGGCTTTTGAGGAAAGCGACTTCGATAGAAAAAATAGCAAAAATTTCGATGTTGCCCTTTATAGGGTTCGGTTCGGGTCTTTTCTGACGATTTGTGCTCAGGAGTCTCGCTTCTTGCTCCTCTATGGAGAGCACCGCATATCAGAGTCCCTTCAAAACGTTGCACCCTCGTGTCTCGTCGCGAGCACACAAGGCGGAGAACTCCCCTTCAAAAGAAGAATAAAAATATTCGCGACCCTTCTTCGCGTCACCACGAATTCAAAAATCTACCAGTCCGCGCATGCAGTGCGTTTCATCCAAACCAAATCAACGAACATCTTCGGGCTTCAAAGTGCCAGCTCGCACTCCACCCCTACCCAGCAAACAAACAAACGCACAAAATAAAAAGCAAACTGCTCCAAAAGCAGCTCCAACTCGACGCGCTCCCAAAGGCCGCCAAGGACGCGCCCAAGAGGCCACTCGGTGCTTACCTCCTCTTTTGCGGCGAAAACCGTGCCGCCGTCGCCCTGGAACCACGTATTACGGCTTAGATAAAAAGCGCACGCACGCAGGAGATCCTGAAAGGGCTTGGCGCGCGCTGGAACGGTTTGGCCCAGCATGAGCAGGAGGTTTGACCCGTGCCACAAACGGTCCCCGAACCACTCTCATCTGCCCACCCCTTCCCCCTGCCCCTCAACAAAATTGTGAGTCAGCGGTTCGAAACGGTGGCCGTGCGCGCCAAGGAGGACTACGCGCGCGCCAAGATCGCCTACATGTCTGCCAGGGCTCCTCCTCGCGCAGACACGCGAAACGCTCCAGAGGCAGGTCATGCGTGCGGAGCGCGCAGTTGCGGCCGCGGTATCGAGCGGCGGAGCCGTGCGTAAGAAGCCGCTGTCTGCATTCGTGCTCTTCATGCAGTGGAGCGGCGGGTACACGGGCGGGACGGACAGTTTTCGGGAGGGGGGCGCGAGGTGGAATGCGTTGATTGAGGAGGAGAAGAAGGTGAGATTGGGGTGTTGTAGCCATTGGGTGTGATTTTGGTCCGGGGTATTGACATGGTCTGTTTTTGTGCCAGCCGTTCCTGGAGGAGACGGCCATGCTTTAGCGAAAGTATCTGGCAGATAAGCAGGCATCGCGCGAGATTGGAGCGCATACCTCTGTGAAGGAAGTCGGGGCCAGTCTCAAGAACGTCATCAAATCGATCGTCAAGGCAAAGAAGAGCGAGGCGCTTTTCTGACAGCTTTCCTACCTATCCAACCTTTTCGTTATATTGCTAATTGCGCTTGCCTTGTGAGTTTGTTGGCACATTATCATTGTAAAGCAACCTGCTACAGAGAGAATCCCTATCATTCCCAAAACACAGTTCGCATCTCGCACGCTCAACACACATATTTCAGGCAACTTCCTCCAAGCCAGACTGAGCCTTAACACCCATTCGAACCTTCCACTGCGCCCAAGAAGATAAGAAGAAGCCCGTGCATGTTCATGTCCTATTGCGTGGACGCACGCAGGCGGTTGGCCGTAGGGGTGCAATTCTCCGCCATGGACCGGGGAAAGCGCAGCCAGGACTTCATGAGCGATCTCAGGAGGCGTTAGCGCGAGATCGAGGTGAAGGAGGCGGAGGTGTCTGTCACTGTGAGTTCGTACATTCCGGCTCACACGTCTCCTGTGTTGCAATGGTATATGAGAACGAGGTCCTCACCGCAAGGTGGTGCAAGAGCTGGCCATAGAGTGCGTGGAACTCTTCAAGACGTTCGTACATGGGTTCAAGATGGAGGGACGAAGCGCGCAAAGCTTAATGAGGCGCGTGGAAGGCGTTCAGCGAGTAGGAGACAACGGTGATTTTGCTTGGCACCTGCTTCCATGCATCTTAATTAAATTTTTGCTGCACGTTTGGTACGTTAGCCCTTTGTTTTGGAAGCTGCCAAATTCGGAGGAGCACTTCCTGCTGTTGAAGCCTGAAAAAAAATTCAGAAGCTTCCGCGACAGCAGTTTCCATGTCAGTACCCTAGTTCCTAAATAGTCTCCAGAGCGTAGTCAAGCTGTCGCCCAAGAAGCAGAAGTTGGGTCCGATATGATTGGTATTCGTTGGCTTGCTCTTTTGCTAAAAGTTACTTCCATTTGTGTCCATTGAAGCTAGTGACCCGCAATCAGATAAATATTGTTTGTGTGACCCATTGAATCCCCTTGACACAAAAACGGAAGCACCAAATTGCAATTGAAATCCTAAGATAAAAAAACCTTCCTGCTTACCCGCTTTCTTTCATTCGAATTGCTTCCCGCTATTGGTAAATTCCGCGCAGCCATTGTGGCTCCTGTCCGTGTGCGTGAGCGAGTTTCACTTGTCACCTTTGGCCTCTCAAAATGTGCCACCAGGGCTTCGCCACCTTCCTCAACAAGAACTTGGCAACGTGGGCCAAAACCCACAATTCAGGGCTTCCCCAAACGAAACTGGCCCGGCCACCGCGGCGTGTGGTCTTTCTCGGTGGCCACACAGCGCAGCTTCAAGGGACCGGGCTCGGACGCTTGGTCTAGCAGAACGGAGTGGCATCAGGTGATGAAAAACGTTGGAACGCAGTTCAAGCCACAGTTTGCAAATCTCGTGGTGCAGAAGGAAAGCAAGGTACAGATTGAAAGATACACGAGCAACTACAAAAGTAGGGAAGGGTGCGTCTATGCCAGCGTTGTTGTTGGTGAGTTTCTGTGCATGTTGTTATCCCTTGTCACGATCGTTAATTGAATGGCAGGCCCAATCCGTGTACTTTCTTTCCTTCAAATTAAAGAGTTTTGAGGTATCGCCTGACACGATGGAGTCTTGGAACTAGCTTCCGACGGCTGTTTTGGGTGACCACTGATGGAATCGTCGTTACAATAAACAGTAGATTTTCCTACATAATTCAATGAAATACATTCTTCAATTGGAAAGAAGAAGAAAGGATATAGTTAGTCAGATCTGCATAGAATGGAATGTGGGTGGGTGTGGTCCATTGACACATTCATTGAACGAAAGCTCACAAAAAGGTGACGCGAAGTTTCTTTCCCCTTCAAAACTATGATCAGAACTTTAGCCCTTTTTTACTTGCCCGCTGCAGTCAGAGTGAGCGTCCTTGTCCTTTCAGTGGGCATCCATGTATGTTCGGGATTCCTTAAGGCTTGCACGTTCACAGGGTTACGCGACCTCGCTCAACAAGATTATCCTCATCGGGAACGTCGGCCAGCATCCCGAATTCCGCGTATTGAAAGAGGGAAACTCTGCCGCGACTTCCGCGAACGGACCACGCGGTGTTTGGTCCTTCTCGGTCGCGACGGAGCGTCGCTATAAGAGAGCCGGATCCAACGAATGGCAGAGCAGTACCGAATGGCATCGAGTGAATCAATACGGAACGCAGGCCAAGCCCCAGTTCGCTGATCGTTGGATTCAAAAGGGAACCAAGGTGCAGATTGAAGGACGCGTGAGTTACTACAAGAACAAGAAAGGACGCATGTATGCGAGCATTATTGCCGGTATGTAGGCATTGTTTGACGTTCTATCCGGCTAGTACTGATTCTGCGGCCACAACATAGACTCGATCTGCGCGCTCAACTTCAAGCCTCCATTCACAAACGAAGAGATTGATGATCCAGATTCTCAAATTGACACCAACTCGATTCCCACGGCTTTCACGTCTCGTAAACCCGGGCACGCCAAGATCCCCACAGCCCACAGTCGTCAAAAAACTCGTGCCGGCCCACCGGGCACATTTGACCAGTACCCGACAGTCTACCAGGAGCCCGACACCTCAACTCCCGCTAATGCGAATGACGGCGGTTTAACCACCGTCTATCAAGGTCTCGCGATGTCCAGCGGGAGAGAGGATGGTATTCTTGCTGACAAGAACCCCATCAACTGATTAACTCAATGAGGAGAGGTATGAAGTACCAGCGCCAGACAAACACGTTCAACCCGAAGGTACATTTCTTACCGTCATTAGTGAATAAATTGCATCATCAAGGCGTTACTTTGCGAAACCAGCAACATAAAAAAACGACTTGACAGATTTTATTATCTTTTATATATTCAAACATGTTTAAACATAGTAAATCTTTTATATTTTATACATAATTTCATATTTTAATGATATTGTTATTTATTCGCATGATAACCTATTATTCCTTAAATTAACACGATAAATATAATAATATCTAATTACTTAAACTAACTTTCATAATTCAATGAGATGCATACCCCTCCAATGAAAGAAGAAGAAAGGAAAGGATTGGTCGGAGCTGTATGGAGTGGATCGTGGCTGGGTGCCTTCCATTAACCCGTGCACAAAATGACGCTAAGCTTCATTCCCCTGCAAAATTTTTTTTATCAGAACTTCGTACAGTTCTGCTATAATGAGTTGTGCGAAAGTGCTCACCAGAAAGAAGAGGAGCGAGTGAAGCCCAAAAAACACGGCGAGCCTTGGTTGATGCCGAAGTGCCCTCCCCAGCCACAACGTGATACGACCATGCCGTCCATCAATTTTTGGAGGGCAATGTTAAGGGAACACGTCAGGTGACTTGGCCACGGCGTGTCCAGGATGTGATGGGGACAATTTTTTCGATGGCAAACGGAACGAATTCAGGCAGAAAACTTCACGTCAGTGTAGCGGCTACATCCATGTCGACGATGAAAGTAGGTGCCTCACTCCGCCCAGCAAGGTTCGCCCTCCTCCAGGCATACTTCTTGGTAGTTTCTGCATTAGTTGATCCTGCTTATGGAGTTAATGGCCTTCCCTCAGTGCAGACATTTACTGCCACTTATCGTCGGGTTGACGTTGATCACTTCAGAGTCGCGAACCAGACCGCGAATGCAGAACGATTTTACAACTTGCCCGCACAGGCCAACATCAAGGATTCCGTCAATGCCTTGAGTAAGGAATTAGACGCCATGTCACGGTCACAATCTATTTCGCGAGTCACTTTTGTCTCGATTTGATCCGACATTGCTTTCATGGAGCCACACTTCCAAACCGCGAGAACATTGCGGCCGTCTCTCTCATAGTGGACTACATCCGTCGTCATCATCGACGCACTCGCGTGGATATCGGTGTTGTCAGCGTTCTCTTCTGTCCGCATCAGCATCCGGTCCAATTTGCATCCTGGCTTCTGACTCCGTCAACAAGTTAAAGAAATGGTTTTGATGCAAGCGCAAAACCTTTGCTTCAGCATGAAAGCTCAATACTTCAATACTTGATGTTTCATGGGTGGTGCGTGGATGTCGAGGATGGCTAAGCAATTTGACGAGTTTGGGAGTCGCTGGGTCCCAGGGACCACTGAAGTCGAAGATTGTATGGTAATGTACACGTAATGTTGAGTTTTCCAATTCTCACCGTGTCGAATGGCCAGGCACCCAATCAGCCGCTGTTTTCTGCAGGGATTTGTAAAATGCCAAAGTCAAGATATCACACTTTTAGGTAGGATTTCGAGGTGTTTTGACGGCCTAGTTTCATTTCACCACAAGAGATTTTCGCCAATTCGATGGGACGCAGACCAAGTCATCATACTCGCCGGGCCACAATCCTTTGTCTCCTGTTGGTTACTTGACGCGCAGACTGCCCGTTGAGTAGGGGATTTGTCAGGCTTATAGTAGTGCATTTCCGAATCTCTGGATTCTTGCAGCTTTCATTTGTTACCAAGAATTTGATTCCACTCGAAACTATCTGCTGAGGGACTGTACTGAAACGTCTCCATGTTTCGGGATTGTTGGATTGAAAGGCTGGTGATTATGCCTTGCTTGGTCTATTACAGCCTTTAGCAAAATTTTTGTACAAGAAAAATTTTATTTTCAGTCTTCGCGCACTTTCATGTTCCAGTGATATTACAACGTTTACCTTACAATCTAACAAATTCAGGAAGGCGCATAAAATAAAATGGAGATCGGGGAAAAAGAAAGGGAAAGGAGAAGTTCATGCCAACACGCTTCGCCAATCGTGAGCTTGGGTGCCTGTGATAAGAGCCACGGCTTCTTGAATCTGTCTTTTCTCCTCCCTCTTCTTGGCTTGCAGCACCTTGTATGTATCGCCATGCACAGTCTTGTGACTTTCTCTCAGAATCTGCGCTCGCTGCAAGTATGAATTTTTGACCTAATTGAGTGGTGGGTGAGCTTAGTCACGCAGCCTGTGCGTCAAGCTCACCTCCGGTGGAGCTTGCTGCCACATTTGGCCGATCATTTTTGACTGCAGTTCAAACGGAACTTTATGCAGCTGCACAGCAAAGTCTCGACGAAATAAGATGAATGCATTGGGAGGCTTGGACGCACCGGCCTCTTGCTTCGCCTTGCGGATTTCCAGCTTCATGCGGTTGCGCTCGCTTGGGGACGGCGTCAACGGCGACGGTAACGCTTGTGCGTTCGGAAGAGGGAGAGTGACGATGCGCAGCGGCTTAGGCGGCGAGACCGTGCGCTCTGGAACGGGAAGGGCTGGCACGTGGCTGAGCACGTGCGATCCTGTCGAGGCCAGCTCGACTGTCTCCAGCTTGATCTCGTGATCCGGCTCTGTCCCGCGGCTCGACGACGTGATCACGTTATCCCTGTCGGCCTCCTTCCCTCGTTTCAGCAGATTGGAAACGGCGAACATCGCTGATTTTTTGTTCGTTTTTCGCACGGACCGAGATTTCCGCCTCTCTTCCTCTGTCGGCGTCTGGACACAGGGGTGCAGGGCTGCATATTAACGGCCGCATTTTATTGTTCACAAAAAATTTGTGATGG
>MU615315.1:0-10066 GCA_025201725.1 Chytriomyces sp. MP71
AACTACACCGTGGAAGGTCCCGGCAGAGAAATTTTGCATGTGAACGGCCATTTGACGCTTGGGGAAAATATTGCCGACAATGGCGGATTGGCGAGGGCGTTAGAGGCGTGGCGCATAGAGCGAGCCTCATTGGGTGGAGGCATCAAGAATGTTCATTTGCCCGGCCTGCAGGAATTCACGGAAGAGCAGCTCTTCTTCCTTGGGTAAGCTGATATTGTGCAGTTGATGATTGATTAATGATATTTTATCTCTCATTGTAAGGTTTGGGCAACTTTGGTGTGCCAACATGCGTCCTGAGGCCCTTCGCTCGCAAGTTCTTACAAACGAACATGCACCCCCACAATGGCGCATAAATGGGGTTGTCTCTAACTCTTTGGATTTTGCTCGAGCTTTCAAGTGTCCCGTTGGTGCCAAGTTGAATCCCATTGACAAGTGCAAGATTTGGTGAACATTCGTGTTTCTATGTCCATTCTCATTTATCATGTTAGTTTTTGTTCTCAGTAAAGTTGAGTATGCACAATATTGGAGATTCACGGGAAATAAGAATACCGGTTTTATAGTATCATGTTTCCTGGCTTTTGACAAGCTGGCTTCTCCTTCAAAACAATCCAATTTCATGAAATGCACACAGCCCTTAGACTGTCCTAATCGGCACCAATGAGTTTTGCTTAGAACGGTATGGCCCTTCCCTTAAGATCATGCACAAGAATGCATTCGCAACATTTCCCTTTCAACACAGTTCAGCTCGTCGCCTGCTTCCGGTTGGTTTTTGCATGTTGCCAATTGTATCAAAGCAACGATGGTTTTGAGGGCACGGCACGCTACACTCAAACCCATAATTCTGTGTGAAGGGAGCAAGGCTGTAAAAGCCAAATGTATCTTGAAGTTTGACCCAAAGTGATGCACAGTAGAAGTTCTCACTTGCATGATGAAGTCGATGAACCAACGTACAGACACAAGGAAGCAAGCAAAAAAGTAGGATTGTTTCGTGTAAAGCCCAAAGAATCCAATGTGCCCATCTCATGCTTGAGCAGTGTCGTTTGTGTCCGAAAATTGTTCTAAGACATACTCGACCAAGCCCAGAAGCGAAGGCCAACTGTAAATTAGTACAACACAGAAGCCGCCGCCGTTGCATCATTGAATCACCCCGTCGAAATTAGTTCGGCACTGCTTCGGTTCTGCGGCACCAGATCGCCGCTTGCGGTTGGGTCCTTCGTCAACTTGTGTGTGTCTCGCGATCCGAGACACCGTCAACAGCTCTGGCTTCATCAAACAAGACGCTACTGCGCGTATCGTAGATAGCTTTCAATTCGAAATTAAAGGTTTGTTTCGTTCCAGGGAAAGAAGTCACGTGAATCACAAGCAGCCTCGGACTCGGTTATTGGAACACGAGCCGCCGATTCACAGGTTTCTCGAACAAAACTGCCATTTTTGACCAAGAAGCGTAGCCGAATGACAATGACCAACCGCCATGGTCGTAGGCAGCATGTTCAACTGGGACACAGCAAAATCCCAAATTTTCAAGCAAGAGTTTGTGCTCGCCAAGTTCCCATGTGAGAAAACTAATTGGAACTCACCTTTTTTTCGTCTTTCCTTCTCTCAAGACTTATTTCACGGCGTGCGCAGTGGGAACGTTGACGAAAAAAAAGGAGAGGTGAGTCACCCTCACTCACACGGCATTTCATGTGCTTTGATCGCACAAAGGAAAATTCCGAAGAACCTAATAATTCACACTCAAAAATGACTGAAGCGTCGTCCGCTGATTCCGCTGCGATGCGTGCGCTCTTCGCCGAGACAACATGTGGCGCCCTCATTGCGTCTGCGTCCGCGCGGCCGCACTCCGCCGCACCAAAGGTATTCCAGAAGAAGACTCCGAGCGACAGCCCTAACATCACTGTGCACGGGTCAGATCCCAATCTGCCTCGACACGGACCTCTCCGTCCAGGACGCGTGCAATGCGCTTGCAGCACACAAGATCTCTTCAGCCCCCGTCTACTCCCCGGAACAAGGCGGATTCGTGGGCATGTTCGACTACCGCGATCTCGTCACCTATGTCCTCGAGGTGTTTCATAAAGTACCCAAGGACCAGATTGGAGCCTTCAACGCTGAAATGGTGCGCGTCATTTGATGCCCGCATTCCCTTCTCTCCTGTCTCATCCATCAAAACTCAGGAAATCACGGATATTGTGAAGCGTGCATCAATGGATCGCACCGGTGTGCCCATCAAGCTCGTTTCAAATTTGTCCCAAAAGAATCCACTGGTGGCTGTTTACACGACGGCCCCGGTCCTCATGGCATTGAACGAATTCGCCCGAGACCCTTCTTTGCATCGATTGGTCGTCCTCGAAAAGGATGAAGGAAATAAGGACAAATTTGTCGGTGTCCTGTCCCAGGTGCCACATTTGTCTGCGCGTTGACTTCCTAAACTAATCGCCATCAATAGAGTCTCATCTGTGCCATTGTCGCCGAAAAGTTTGGTCGGATGTCCAGAAAATTTGGCCACGCCTCAACTGTCGAAGCCGGAACTGCCACCATCGATTTCCCTCAAGGAGAACTGAGTCTGGATGCTTTGGGACTTGTCCGAGCCGAAAAAGTTTACACTATGGATCTGAACGACACGGTGAGCCGAACACACTTTTGTAGTTGGTTCTGGAAACGGTGTTGACCCTCGTGCGTCCAACAGGTACTTGACGCTCTGTACACGATGCACATCAATCACTTGAGCTCCGTGGCCATTGTAGACAAGGTCCATGGCCAGTCGCGCCTCGAGGGAAGCATCAGTATGTCCGACATCAAGGATATCCTCTCATCGCGTGGGGGCTGGCGCCACCTCTACGACCCGTGCTTCCGCTTTTTTGCCCAGCTCCGGGCCATGCAGGGTCTTGAGGCCAATGGCGCAGACCGTATGCCGCTGTTTACAGTGCATCCCTCGACACCCCTCATTGTGGCTATGGAAAAGATGACGGCTGTGCGTACTCATCGACTGTGGATTGTGAGTGAAGGAGCTCGTGGTGATGTGGTGGGCGTTCTTGGTTTGGGAGACATTATGCCTGTCGTGGCTGCTGCTTCTCAGTGATAATATTGCAACGCGTTCTTCCCCGCTTGTTTAAATTGCGTCCGACACCATGTTGCAAATATATGGAATCCCATGAAACATATATCCATTTGAACCAAGGGAATTCGAGAAACTGGAACATTGCTTGACACGCCAAATAGATATCTTTCACCATATGACGAACAATCCAATTTACTTTTTCGAGTGATTAAGGAACTTGATCTGACCGACCACATAGAGCCGCATCGTCCGTGCTCCACCACTCGCTTCCAACTTGTTCGCGGTCCCGCACGTGTGTAAGACTCTCTATAAGTAGTTTTGAAACACGGAAAGTTGAGAATTCCAGCGTCTATGCCTCACATGTCGATCCTGAACGGATCGTCTCATTGACTTCATCCAACAATTGTGGTGCGTTTCGAATGGGAATGTCTCTACTACAGCTCGCACTGTTTAAACTGCTTGGAGCCGAGGAATCGGGTGTCACACAATGTGGACCAAGTAAATTGTGCACAGATTCGGGTTCCGAAGTAAGTCGGCGACCTACGAAAGAGCCTCGAGTGGTTTACCATCATGAAAAAACAATCTTCTTCCGCATTCTCAAGAACCGTTTAATTGGGTAACGTACGTCGAAGGGAACACCTACCTTAGACCGAAGGAATGCAATGGACCTGATACTAGTTGCACCAATCACCCACTTCCTTCCCAGTAAAATGGAAGAGGCAGGTGTCAGAAGAGCAAAGGAGAAACAATTAGTTGTTCATCAAGCACACCCACCTTATGCACAATCCGGAATGCCACAAAAAAAAGCCTCTGCTATCCGCATTGACGCCGTTCTCGTGGAGCTTTTTACCAATTCTGCCCACCCAAAAGATTCAAGACAACATATCAACTCACCGACAGAAGTGAAAGTTGGCCAAAGCAAAGGCGCGTGAGTGTTGGCGCGTTGATTTGGCTCTAATGCTCGTTTTAAAGGATAGGTTAGCTTCCGCATGAAATACAAAAACCCTAATGTACATTATGAATTTAATGTAGCTGCAATTGGGCGGAAGGCACCAGCAGGCTTCGTCGTCGAGTATGGGGCCCAGGGTCCGAAGCAACTTTCTTCTCGATGCTTGTTTCCTCAATCTCGGGCCCGAAACGGCGAAAAGGTACAAGCCAAGGAAGCTAGCCGAAACGAGAGAGAGAGAGAGAGACAGCGCGGGAAAGAGAAGAGGTAGGGTGGCGGCGACGAAGCTGCGGTTTGCACGGAGAAAAGGAAATTGAGAAACACAAGAAGGTAAACGGAACAAGACAATGATTTTCGCGGATATCCAGACAGACATTCCCAGCAACTGTACAAAGGTTGTATTCCTCCCCATATTCTCAGATATTCCCCAGCTTGCAGCTCCACGAATTCAATGCACGATATGCTCAAGATGATAAAAATGAAGGACGGAGTGTGCTTGATGCAGATGAACAAGAAAGGTTCATATCACCATACCGTCGTTGAGGTCAAACGACGCATACGGATCCATGTACACGGGCGTGCTGCCAAAATTAAACGGTGGCGACTTGGGCCCATTCATGTCCTCCTGGTCCTCTTCGTCCGAGGGTGTCAAATCTTTTAAAGACGGAGTATTAGAAGACACGCCGTTATGAACGGGACAAGCGGCAGACACAATACCCAAGTCATTGCACGCCTCGTCAATTTCACGCCCGAGGTCAAACTCGTCCACGTCGTCTTCTTTGTGGTTTAGACTTCTACTGCTACTGTCAGAGGAGGAGCAGTCACTCATGTACTGGTCTGCATCCAGATCGTCGCTGTCGTAACTATACTCGTGGCGTTCCTGCATTGTAGAAGGTACCTTGGGAACGTTGGGAGAAGGAGGCGCATGGAACGACTGGCAGTAAGGGGTGTAGCTGTCCGCAGGCCCATAGCTCTGCAGCTCACCGGCGCCCCTGTAGAAGGAGTCATGGAATAGGAGGTCTTCGCGAGAGATGGGACCCTCTGGTGGACAGGTTGCGAAAGCCTCGCGCATAAGTAGATGGAGGGAATCTCGGGCTAGATCGAGGTGAGGTTCAGAAGAGGGAGCTGCGGAAGCACCAAGCGAGGTGGCGCGACGGGAGCGGCGGATGGCGGCTTCGAGGGCTTGTTTGTCGGCCCACTTCAATTTACGAGCATGCGACGACGTTCTCTTGCCAGTCGTGGATGTTGCTGAAGAGGAAGTAGAGTTGATGTGTTTGTTGGCTGAGTTACGCTTTTGGAGGGAGTGTTTGTTTTGGTACAAGTTGTCACGGGGATGGTGTTTCTTGGCACTGCGACCAGCGGCCTTGTTTCTGCAGCTTTCTGGTGCCGCTTTGACAGGGAGCTTGTGCTTGTGCTGGCTGTGCTGGCTGTGGGTGCGGTGCCGCTGGTTGCGGCTGCCGGACGACGCCGGCCTCGTCGCGAGGGGCGTCTCGAACATGGAGTGAGGCGCGGTGCGAGCCGCTGCTGCTGGGACCGCTGCTGCGTTGGAGTGCGGGTGCACGTGCGTCATGGACGTGTGGATCTGTGGTTCGGTGCGCGGGACGAGAATTTCGAATCGCTTCTCAGTCTTGAAGGAAATGAAGTCAGCTGCCGACAGGTCAAAGTGACTGCGCACTGTGCAAAAACAAAAAAAAAAAGAAAAAGAAAAGAAAAACAATTGAGTGCGAGAAGTGTCACGTGAAATAATAACAGTAATAATCACAAATAATAATGAACATAAGCCAATCATCAGGGCTGAAAACGAAAACACAACAAGCAAAACAACTCAACGTAAAATGGGCGTCACAGTGAACCTTCCCTTCCGAAACGTGTCCTCGTTTCCGGCAGCTGCATCTCCTTCTTGACACATAATGTATTCCACAGCAGCGGCGATACTCTCATACTCCGCGTGTCCAATCTTGTACCTCTTCTTCGTTTTATTTATGTTTTTTTGCGCAAGCCCGTGCCCGTGTGGTCGTGCACGCGGAGTCGTATTGAATCCGTCAGTCTCAGACTTGAACGACGTGGTCGTCGACGCGGCACCCACGGCTTTGGCATCAACGCCCGCACGCACAGGGGACGACGAATTAAAGATACAACGTCCGGTTGATGGGCTGGGTGGTGGCGCGGGCGGACACATTTGGTCTGCAGACTCTGTTTTCGTTGATGTTGCTGAGTACGATGAAGATACATCAGACGGCGGTGAAAGAGTGAGGGATGCTATTTTTTCAGACAGGTCGCTGGAGCGGCGTTTGAGGTGTTTGTTTGTGTATTTTAGGATGGTGGCGGTGGAGGCGCTGATTGGTGGAGACCATTCGATTGACGCGTTTTTGGGGTCGACACTGGCAAAAAAGTGGGTGGGCTCTGATAGCTGTACATAATTGGATGCAATGAATGCTTTGGATGTTGTTTCTTGGCAAGTCTGAAGGGACGAATGCAGTTGATGTGGCTTCGTTCGGACATCCCGTTGCTGGTCGCTCTGGAACGCGTGCAGCCACATCGTCGGGCTCTATCGACGTAAGTATATGTTCAGCCATTTCCTCATTCGCGGTATGTGCAATCATCCCGCAGGGGAAGGAGTGAACGAAGACCCTACCTTGAGCTGATTCTTGGCGACAAACTCGCCCTCATCGTCAGCACCGAGATGATGGCCGTGCGGACACATTGGTCAGAGTATCGCGCAAATTGGTGGCGCGACGCGAGGCTTTTGACTCGGTTGACTTGAGTTGGTGGCTGCGCAGGAAAAGGGGAAGAAAGTTGGTGCCAAGCTCAACGAAATTGTGCTGCACGAAACACTCACTATCTAAAAATTGCTGTGCACGTATGCACATGAAATAAAAATGAATCTTCACCATGCTCATGAAAAATAAAATGAAAAATAAAATTTAGAGGAAGCCAAGTTGAGCGCGATACAAGGAAAAAAGGCAAATCAATCATCATACGCAAAGCATCAATCGAGGAGCCAGTACGTGCGCATCTTGCCCTTGCCCTTGACCTCAATCTCACCGCGCTCCGTGAACTCAAACTGGTCGTCCTCGCCAAGAACCTGGATAGTGTGCGGGCTCACCTGAATCTTGCCTGGCTCGCCCGTCGTGCACATGCGCGAAGCCGTATTCACCGTGTCCCCAAAAAGACAGTAGCGGCTCATTTTGGTACCAATGAGACCCTGGTAGGAAAGCAGTATGTTAGATGAAACGCAGGAACAGATTATTGAGTCTACCGCGTTGATTGTGCCTGAGTGGATCCCGATACGCAACTGGATGGGGCTTGTACCCACAATGTCGACAAAGTTCATTCCCTTTACAAGAGCCTGCAGCTCCATGCAGCACTGGAGCGCTTGGATTGTGCACTCGCTGATTTCCTCCTTGGTGCGGTCACTGGAGGAGCTGAGGCCGCTTGCCACCATATAAGTGTCCGAGACGCTTTCGACCTAAGTGATCAAAAACCAGTGAGTTCGAAAAGGGTTATTAAAGGTTGAGGATTGTGTTCCGACCTTGTAAAGTTGGGGGTATTTCGCAATGATGGCATCGAATTGGGTGTAAAGAATGTTGAGCATCTTGAGAATGTTGACGGGCGCAATCACACCCGTCAACTTCTTGAAATCGTAAATGTCTACAGACAACTGAGAATCTCGCAATGCATAAGGAGGGAAATGTGAAAAAAATACCCGTAAACAAGACGGATACGCAGGAAAAGCTTTCAGGATCCGGCACCACGCCCGTTTCAATTTTCTCCATAATGTGCCCCGGGAGCATCATTCCCAACAGGTTCTGCGCGATACCCGTGTCGGCTCGGATTTCCTCTGATTGCAGGTGCGTATCCATGAGCTCTGTTGTTATTTTTTTTGCGTTCGATTACACGTTAGACGGTTCTGAAAAATTATTATACAATTGGTGTTTCGTTCTCACCCTTCATCGTGTTGGCTTGTTCCGCCTTGATTTGCTCAATCTCCTCTTCATGGTCCTTGAGGAGGTCTGCCACCTTGCGTCGATGCTCCTTGGTCTTTTGGGAGAGCGTAGAACGGTGCTGTTGTCTCAGTTCGGCAAGAATCTTTTTGTGGTGCATGGACACGTTTCGGTTTCTCTCGTTTCCTGAACACATGTAAGAATTTCGATAAGCCCATCCCCATCACCTAAGATAAAAAAAGCTATGTGGGAGAAACATACCAGCCTCTACAAGAGCAAGAAGCTCCTTTTCCGCCTCTGACAGAACCTGCGTGTCCTTGTTGAGTGCACTGTTCTTTTCCACCTCCAACTTGTCCAACACTTTCTCTTTCTTGCTCGCATCCGTTTCTTCCTCGTCTTCCACATTTCCGTGCCGATCGTGCAAAGAAATCTGGCTACCAGTTGCGCGGGAGGTACCCTCGCTCTGACTGTCGGTTGCGGACTCGCTGCCGTCGTCGGTGAGGATGTCATTCAAATTGGCGTCGCCACGGATGATTTCGTTTTCCGCGAGCAGAGTCTGGCGAGAGCAAAGAACAGGTCGTTCAAAATTTACCAAAAAAAAAATAACACCAACCTTTTCTCGGTTTCTGTCGGCCAACCGCTGTGCCTTCGCCAACGCCTTGGCTTGCTTGCGCTGTGCTCTTTGCAGGGAGGCCTTGACAACTTTCTGCTTGTCCAGCAACTGGTTCGCCTCCAGATTGCTCTTTTGGCGCGTGAGGGTCGTTTCAATCTCACTCTCAACCAGTTGTTGCCGGCCGAGGAGCTCGAACTCTTCTTGACGCTGTTGCGTTGTGATGTCTTCGATTTCTTCCATGTTGTTGAGCTCGAGGTCGTTCAACTGCCAACGGAGGAGACGTTAATCTCGCCATAGAGGAAAGAGAAAACAGGAGGTGCACCTCTCCCATTTGTCGGGCCTTGCACAGTTGGAGTTCACGCAAAAACTCGGACTCTGGCGATGGTGTTACACAGTGTCACAACTCTCTCATACACTGCGTCGCACAAACCTTTCTGCTGTCTCATAGAAACTTGCTGCGCCGTGAGTTCGTTCTCACGCTTCATGCGACGCACCTTAGTCTTGTCCTTGACGGACTTGATTTCAATGGCACGGATCTGGAAAACTGTTTGCGCCAGACGGCTCTGCGAATTTTGTAGCTCCACTCTGTATGGTATTGGGCGAAGGAGGAGTTTGATTGTTTTCAAGCTGGCATTGTTGAAGGGGGACAATGGAAAACCATACCTTTCCGCCGCTTGGCGCTGTTCCAAGCGCGCCAATCGAACTTGGAACGCAGCTCGCTTTTGTCGGATACTGCCCTTGAAAGCGAGTTCGCGCTCCAGAGCTTCTTCTTGGAAACGGAGGACGGACTTGATGGCTGTGAGGCGTTCCACGAGAGTGTTGAGCTGCTCCTTGCGTTCCGCACTGATCTTGACATCTTGGGCCTCCGCAGTTTGGCGCACTTCCACACCATTTTGTTCAACCAGTTGAAAACGCAGTTGGTGACGTGACTCCTCGAGGTTGGCGGTGTAGATGGTCACTGGTGGTGTCACGTCAGATGAGGTGATTCCGTATCAAGGGAACAATGGACCATGAGCGCACCCTCTTCATCGGCGAGCTTCGCTAGTGCCTGTCGCGCCTTGAGTTTGTTCTCTTTCACATTACGGTCTCGAGTAACGGCGGCCGACTGGCTGAACTTGACCTCGTTGGAAGACATGGCTTGTGGGGATCTTTTTGGCGATGGAAGCGCCAATCCCTATCAGAAAGCAACAATGGAAGTCTCGAAAAAGTAAACCACAATTTTTTTTTGGCAAGATTGGGTGTATTTTAAGTTGAAAGTTCTTAACGAGCTTAAACAAAGCTTATTTATTTATTATTTTTTTAAGTTAATTTGGCTTCTCAAAAAATCTTTTTTGACGTTAAATGCAAAGCTAACAAATTGAAAAGAAAAAAGAAGTACAGGAATAGCATAGTGAATAAAAATTGAGTATAGTTGTGGTTGAACCAAGAATAAAGTAAACGCCACAAAATTCACTTTAGTCGAGGAGCCAGTAGGTTCGCATCTTGCCCTTGCCCTTGACTTCAATCTC
>MU615318.1:0-10045 GCA_025201725.1 Chytriomyces sp. MP71
TCTCCAAGAATGTCCTCCTTCAGGAACCAGATTGTGAGGACAAGTCCACTGCCAACTGTTACAGCAACCAAAAGACCCGTCACGGCACCTGCCCATACATGACGACGAAGGCGTGTTAGCAACACAGGCTCGGTGTCGGCAAGAGTCTTTTGCAGGAATTGGAGCATGACAGTGACAGTGATGACAGCCTCGAGAGACTCGCGGAAGCAGATGAAGAGGGCAGCTGGGTTGAAGCCCACGTAATCCGTAGTCGTCTCGGGCAGCATATTAGGTTCAGCCTCCGTTGGCTAGGGAAGTCTGTGAGAAAAATGTGTGGACGACAAGTACCTTTTTGGAGACTGCCATTGGTTTGAAAATCTCATCAGCTCTGAAACTCATTATGATTTCTGTGCCCCCTTTATGGCTTCATCATTTCGCATACATCGGGCCATGATGTATTCCTTTGGTTAAAAATTCTTTAAAATGCGCCACATTGGAGCAGTACATCGCCTGCTCACTCGGAGCGGCCTTGCCGGACTTCAGGGGCGGAGGCAGATCACGAGCACCGCTTCATCATCGAAGCCGGCAGTCCGATCCATCTTTGCCATCCTGAACGAGGTGCGAATCTCAAAGGAAGTGGACAGAGCGGTAACCGGGTATGGCGAAAACAGGCGCCGGCGCTGCACCGTCCGTCGCTGGAGTTCAAGTTCGCTGCGGCGGGGATACCAAAGCCGGAGAGCGGCGGACGCGACGCGGATTCGATGGCGCAGAGGGGAAGGCTTGACCGCGACGACGCCGAGCCCGTCGACTACGGCGCGCTACCCGTCGTCATGAGTCCAGACGGAATGTGCGTCCGCGTCGGTGAAGATGCTTACTTTGTGCGTAGAGACGGCCTCGGCGTGGCAGATGGCGTAGGGGGCTGGGCACACGTCGTCAAGGGTATTTATTGCTGGATCCAGCATCGAACGCCTTCTAATCGCTGCCGCAGGATCCAACGCGGCTCTCTTTTCTTCGCGCATTATGCATCACTGCGCCGCCCAACTCGACTTTTTTGACGACGTCACAAACGAGTACAACATCAATGAATACTACGAATTGGATGCAGTCAAATTATTGCAAGTTGCCTGCGAACGCACAATGGAAGACGCGGGGAAGGGTGCGAATCGGGCAGTAGGGAGCACAACAGCACTGATTGCCTTCTTGAGAGTAGGTGCGACCCGTTGAACCGACGCGAGCGTGACCCTCGAATATCTCAAAACAACGTAGGACGACGAACTAAGGATTGCATCTCTTGGAGACACATCGTTACTCGTCATGCGCAATGGCCACATGATTTTCCGCACGGAAGAGCAACAACACTCATTCAATTTCCCGTACCAACTCGGAAGCGACAGCAAAGATACCCCCGAGAAAGATGCAGGCAACTGGGCAGTAAAAGTAAGGGAGGGAGACTTGGTCATACTGGTGAGGGGCCGACGAGTTTCTGTTTTGGCAGTTACAAAGTTTTCAAGACGAATTGCAAAAACCACTAATAGGGCAGCGACGGCATCTTTGACAACCTCTTTGACGAAGACATCCTCGACATTGTCAACACGGTTGTACTCGGCAAAAATCAGGACCCACATGGATCGCAGCATCCTCACAATCACACTCCAATTCCTGCACAAACACACTTTACCACTATCCCTCGTGCACGTATTCTGCGCACAGATCCTCACGAAATCGCAAACGCCGTCCTCGCACGTGCGCGCGACATAAGTCTCGACAGCGGACCCACGGTCACAAGTCCATTCCAGGAGCGGGCCGTGAAAGAAGGGCTCTATTACCAGGGTGGAAAACCAGACGACTTGACAATTGTGGTGGGAATCGTCAAGATCGCGGAGGATTCACCAGACAGGCGATGACCATTCCGCGCGCTTCTGTTTGCTCGTTGTCTCTTTTCATCGACCACTGTAATGCAGGCTGTAAAAATATAACAATATAGAATGAGATTAATAAGGAATGAGACTTGGGGGAAGTTCAACGCAAGAAGCTGACAAATATTTGCTTGAATATGCGACACAGATTCGCAACCATGGTGGACATTCCTCTCCTCCTCCCCACTATCAACGAAGCATATCGCGGACAAGGAGGCTGGACAGCGGAAGGCCACCTCGTCTCCGGACCTCGCATCGATTTGGAGGACTTGACACATTTGATCCTTGACAAGCCCAACGAGTGCAAGGTGCTCGTCTTTTTTGAGGACGAAGGGAGGAGCGAAGGTTCTGAGGCCCTCTTGGGGTGCATCAAGCTGGAAAAAATGGGCGAGGATGTGTTCTTGGGCCTTTTTTGTGTGAGCGTTGCAAAGCAGGTTTGGAGCTTGGATTGGGGTTCCGATTCGTACTGACATCAACATAAATGTAAACCCACAGGGGAAGGGAGTCGGCAAGAAAATGTTGGAGGCGGCCGAGAAGTGGGCATCCAAGCTGTGGGGATCCCGGCACGCACTGATGACTGTCTTTCGTGTTCGTCCAGAGCTTGTGGCGTACTACCTGAGAAGGGGTTACGAACATACTGGCCACGTGGAGCCATTCGATTATGAGCTGGTCCAATCTCTTGGCAAGGAAACTCCATTGGTTGCCGATTTGGACTTGTTCGTTCTCAAGAAGATACTTGCTAATGAAACTTAGATGACTTTTTTATTTCATTCTTGTGTCGGCGATTTTTCCTACTACACGTCTACCAAGAGCAGATCCTGTATCGAAATACCACTTGACCTGAACTTCGGCGGCTCGTGTGACACGGTCGAAGACAACAGGCCTGGACTGCAATCCCCAGCACGATGATACTGTGCAGGTTCACTCACTGGGCTGGAGATCGCAAAACTATGGGTGGCGAAGGTCGTGTGACTTTGTTGGGCTTGTGGGCTTGCTCTAGCATGGGACGATCGCAGCACAACAGCGCATTGTGTCTGATAAGGATGTGCGCAATTCATACTGGAAGAATGTGTCACAAGCTCCTGTATTGAGTGCGGTAGACGTCGTCCTGTGTCCATGAGTGGAAGCAGCGGAGCGGCTTGTGCAGTCGTTGGTTGCCGGTCATGTGACGCGCAAGGATCACCGTGACTGGACGACTGCAAATGAGGTCGTAGAAGAACGTGATGACTCCATGGCAGCCGCACATTGTATGGTACCGGGAGTGGTGCTGAAGGCGGGCGGGGGCGAATCGGCGTCGACTCGAGCCTGAACGACCGCCGACTCAAATGATGCTTGGAGGCGATAAGACTGTCCCCACTCTCCGGTAGAGCCAACTGGGCAAGCTCGTCGTACCTCTGCTGCAGGCGCCGACTTTTGAGGCGATAGCGTGATTGGACGGAGTCGGGCAGCGCGTTCCACAGTCGCGCCACTTCACTCGACAACGCGCTCGAGGAGAGCTCCAGCCCGCCGGCGGATGCAGCGGCAGCGACAGAGAGTAGTAATTCACTGCGGTAAATTATGAAGGCGTTTGGAGCCATACGTCTGCGTCCGCGCAATTGTTGACTCATTGGACTGTTGGGTCCTGGCAGTACCTTTTTGTCCCCTGGCAGTGCAAAAAATTGCAAAACGATCTTAATGTCACATGATTGACCTATTATCCTTTCATGACTGATTTATTTAGAAAAAGATCACCTATAACGAAGGAGAAAGAACGAGAACAGAACCTGGCAACTATGAATACAACAGTCAAACACCATTGCAGGGGGGAGGAGAAACAGAATAGTCTGATCTAGAGCGAACACGTTCTTCACGTGCGAATGACGAGCGGTGGCAACCCATATCGCGTTCGAACTCTTTCGTTCTCCTCCTCGAGCTCGAACAGACGCGTATTTATGAGAGATAGCTCTTGCTGAAAGTGCAACAGCAGCGCGCGGCCGGTCAGTTCTGGTTCCGGAGCTGACGTCTCGTCCGGAGCGGCCAAGCTTGTGAATTGTTGCATACGCGTACGGGTTCGTTTGGGAGCAGGATTGTTCAGAATGGCTGAAGAAATCTGTGCAAATGGGGAACGAGTTGGTAGTGAGTCTCTTGACAATCCCAAAAAACAAAGGCCGAAAGGGGTTCACCTTTGCATCTAGCAAGCTTGGGCTTCCAATAAACGGGGTCGATACAGAGGAAGGATGGCTGGTGACGGGCGGTGTGTCGAGGTCCATGTCCGCATTTGAGACCTTCCCTTCATGCACAACCATATTATCAAAGTAATACGATTCTTCCTCCTCACATTCGCCCGTTCGCGGAAACACATCCACAAGTTCCGGCGACAGACTGGGAGACGAGGCCATGTCGCTGTCCTTATCGTGCGAGAGGCCTACTTTCAGCTTTGCTTTTCCTGCCTTCCCACTTTTCCTCCTTCCCGCACGCTCTGGTAACTTCTCAATGTCTCCGTTCGACATGGAAACATCAAATAACTCCTGTGAAGGACTCGTCGCCACTTCTCGCGAGCGACGGCCTTTGGGCCCCACTTTTCCCACATTCCCACCCTTCCCCAACCGCGCACGCTCCGATTGCAACACATAATCCGCCTCATCATCCAGATTCACATCCAGCCCCGCGGGTTTCAGTCGAGTCGCGGAGGCCGCTGGTGCATTCCGCTTCGGGCGATAGCGGTAGTCGGGATATCTTTGGCGATGCTGGTACATCTTTTCCGCAGCCAGGTCATTGTACTTTTGTTTCACCTCGGGCGTGGCCTCGGCCCACATCTTTGCAATGGAAGCGCTGTAATCGCGACTGCTTTTTCCCGCGCCGCGGAAGGAGTCCACGAGAGTCGGCTGCGTGTCGCTACGGAAGAGAATGACTGTTTTCATTTCGCGTGCGCATGCGGTTGGGGTGTATGTTTTTGGTTGGTCAGAGATTTGATGAAGGGCATCAGAAGGCCCACAGACCCCCCTCCTCACCCCTGATTCCCCACCAAACGAAAGAAGGGCAAGGGGTGTCACTGATCGTACATGCATTCGGGGGTCGCGGGATCTTGGCTTCCTTCTCTGCCTTGTCTTTTCGTTGGTAACTACGTTTCGGGGCAGGGGCCTTCTTTTGACGACCTTCGACGACATCGGGCGCCAGCGCTTGCGCTGCAACGGGTACTGGCTGAGAGAGGAGCAGCTGCGCTCGCGGTTGCGACGGTGCTTGTGAGGCTGGAGACGGCGGGCCGTAAAGGGAGTCCATCTTTGCCGGTTGTTGTGCTTTGGTTGGACAAGGGGTTGTCAAGGGACACTTTCTCGCTGAGAAAATGTTCCAATTTAATTTTAAAACGAGAAGATAACAAACTAGGTCCATCCTGTTAAATCACAGCAGCAACGGCTACGAAGCCGGCTCGCTCCGGTCCTGGCTTAATCTTCTGCGAGTCTTGTGCATCTACCAACATAACATCTTCTTGCATCTTGGATTCCTCGATCGAGAAGGGATGAATAATTACTATATTCAGCTTCTTTGCCTCGTTCGCTTGAGTTATAGGCCGAGGGGTCGTCGCGTCAGACCTTAAGCACTTTTTGGCATGTCTCTGAATGTTGCTTCGATCAGAGCACGAATATGAGCAGTAGATGCAATGCAGGACTCCGTTATCGGAATCGCGTGAGACAGCTAAGGTTTGGTAAAACATTTTGTTTTGTGTGAGTATGCGAAACAGATTGACAACTGATGCACAATCAAAAACACAAAAAGGTGGGACACCAGCCCGCAACATACCTGTCGTGAATCCATTCAAATACGTGACCGAAAGTGACTTGCAATGCCTTTGATGCTTGTGGTGCGAGAGCATCCGCTTCGAGTCCACGATTCGTGTGCACCCTTCCACGGGACATTGAATCAACGCCCCCTCCACGTTTAGGGGCGAGCCTTTCACCATCAGTGTTAAGTCTGCGCTATTGAAGCTCAGGCTGTCTAGTGGGGAGACTGGGAGGCTCTTGGGGGTGCATGTGGCGCTGCTGCGCGCTATATGAACCCCGGTGACTGAGGATGAGAAACGTGGGGTATGAACGCGCGAGGATCCATTAAAGGAGGAAGTGGTAGGAAGGTACGATGTTGATGGTGGTGTGAGGTTGGTTGCCTCCTCCTCGTCGTTGTCGGTGTTAACGAGTGCGAGACCCGTGAACGCGACATGAGCGTGGTGCGCAGGTGCGAGCGCGTCCATCGCAGCCCTGTTAATCGCGTAAGGAAAGTGTAATTTTGGCTCTTGCGGCGCGTGGCGTTTGAAGAAGCTGGAGGAGTCAAAGTTTCGTGACACGACTCTTTTCGGGGATGGATCCGCCACCGTCCACTGCATTGCGTCCAGCAGCCCGTCTTCAGAGACACACGGCGCGGAGGGTGGTTCATCCAAGTTCCATTTGGTTCGGAGAAGCCGGTTGCTCGCCTCGACTTGCGCAAACTGTTGCTTGAGTGTAGAGAAGGTCGCGAGCAATGATGCCGCACCGCCCTCCTCTGCAATGGCGGTTGCGGCTGTCGAGAAAGCTCCTTCCTCCTTGTGTCTCGTTTCGGCCGCCGGAGTCACGCTTTTGCGCCTGGTTCTTCGAGACTTGGCCATCGTGCCTTCGTGCTTGTCGGATTTATGGGGTATTTATTTTTAACTTTCCTAGTTTCTGCTCAGGCGTATGGAACTTTATATACAACACGCTCTATGCACGGTTGTTCAAAACCGTGCGTCTGATTGCACGAGAGGGTAAATCTGTCATTCGAGGAAGGGAGAGTTGATCAAAACAAGCGCTCAAAAATGCATCATCATTGGCAGAGGGTAGAAAAATACCATATACGCTATATTACTTTGCATAAAATACCAAATCGTCGTGCCTTGACAGAATGAGCAACTTTAAATCCGAGTCATCAACCAGTGGGACGCAGAACCCACACTCGTCCTCATACTCGAGCTCAGACACAGCCTGCGCCGCCCCCATCCTCTCTGTAATCATGACGAGCAATTCTTTGTGTCGCACCGCCCGCGGAATCTGAAACGACGTGAATGCCCTGCGTTCCATCAAGACCACCCCCATCCGCACATGACCCTTCAAATGTGTCGCCGTAGTTTCATCTTCTATCGATTCGTTGTCGACGCCATCCCACGGACCTCGTCCTGCTCCGCCCCTCCAACCAGCAATCAAGGCGGTCGATCCCACCGCGCCCGACGCATCCGCCACGCCAGCCAAATCGTGAAAAAATTTGGCCACAACTGCCGAACTAGATACATTTGGAGGCAGCACCACAAGCATCCGCAAATACAAATGTAACGCGCGCTGCAGCCTGCGCAGCGCCGCAAGTCCGCCCGCAGCATACAGGTTCGAGGGCGTGGGCATAAAAGGGATTTTGCGCGCATGTGAGTTGCCATAGTGGGCCATCATGCGGCCACTTTCGGCGGGGAAGTGAGCGAGGAGGGCAACGTGGAGGGCCCAGAATTCCTCGTGCGTGCGCAGGATAGTGCAGTGATTTCCTTGGGCACGGACAAAGTTGATGACGAAACGGGGGCGCGGGTCCATAATGTCAGAAGGGTGGTGGATGAAAGTGCGGATACAGACGGACTTGATGAATACCGGTTTCACAATCTTGTCTGGAGTGGTAGAGTATGGGATACGAAGGTTTGTTGTGGAGAGCGTGGGCCGGTTTGAGTTGGTGCGAGAGATTTGCGGGAGGTGGGGAGAGAAAGTCGATGACGCGCGAATAGGAGGTATGATGGTATGCTGCTGCTGCGGGTGAGCGAGAATGCTTGCTCGATGTTGCATGTTTCTGATGGCAGCAGGGAGGACCGAGCTTGGCCGAGTGTTCATGATCGTGGTGGAAGTGTGGGACCCCTGAGTAAGACTGACGCCGGCCCCGTTCGCTGCAAGATCCAAGAAAGAAGCCGGCCGTGAGATGGAATTCTGAGCTTTGTTTGGGAAAATGACGGAAGCACGGCTTCCGTTCTGTCCCATTGGAGAGACGATGGGCCGGTAGGCGACGCTTGCTGGCTGAGACTGAGGCTGAAGAGGGTTCTGTCCAGACGCTGATACATCCGCCAGAGTATAATCGTACATTGCCACAATATCGTCTGCCGTCGAGAGCATCGTCTGTGCCTTCGCATTCGCCTCGCGTTGAGTCGATGTCCTCGGTGAACCGCGCAGCGTTGTGTCGTCGCTCAGCGCATCGAGGTCATTCTCGATTTCAGTCGGCGTCTCGCTGCTGCCATCGTCGTCGTCGTCGTCCTCTGCACTCCACGCAAAGTGTTGACCTTGCGCTCGAGGCAAGTAGATCCCCTTTGAGGCTCCGTAGCCGCCCGACGGCACAGATTGCGCGGATTGCATAGACTGCAGCGTGCTGTTGGATGACCCGCGGCTCGCCACTGAGCCGGACGGTGAGCCAGGCATCATTTAGGATCACAGCTTCAAATTGGTTGGAAGGCGGTTTCGCGTCAAAGCAACATCTCCATTTTCTTTTGCTTCTCATTTCGCAAATGTTTATTTATTTAGGCCATTAAGCGTTTCTAATCTCACTCTGCAAGGTCTGCCATCACGACAGCGCATCTAATGACTTGCATGAGAGGACTGACTGCTACATGGCCAAGGGTGGATGCATCTTAGGACGAATGGGAGGAATAAGAGGACATATCCAGCGGAACGCAACCGTCCAACTGGAAGTTGTTGTTTTTTTTTGGGGGGGGGGTCACACGCTCCGGCATTCTGGCATCTGGACTGCAAGGGGAAATCCAGACGAAGATGATCGAGGCGAGAAGTCGACGCATACGACTCTAGTTGGAGTGCAGGTGTGGGGCTTCACAGGCGACGGGCGTCTGTAACTGGGTCAGGGAGGGTAGTAACACGCGCGGCACTTGTGCGTACTTCAGTGTTGATATATTGCCTGGCAGATATTGCCGCTATTGCGTAGTGAGGCCATGTTTATTGGCATTGTGCCAAAGTCCCGCTTGTAGGATACGTTTTGTATCTTTGGGCAGTGGTTTCTGGAACGAATTTCAGCCAATCAGATTGAGTCTGCTCGCTCAGACACTGATTCAAAAAGGTGAATCATAACAAATACCTTAAAAGTGAATTCAGGAAGTACAATGAGAAATTCCTGACAGAAATAATCACTTATGACTGAAGTTGATAATTGTGTCTCTGTAATAATTGTCAATTCGGAACTCATGCTGAGCCCTGTGAGAGAAAACAGCACACATTAATTGGTCTCCAAACGAACGCTATATTAATGGGTTATCTTTGTCGCCGACCCTGGGGTTTCGTGGATAATATATGATGCAGTTCAGGCACATGTCGTCGGATGTGTTTTCTTTCCACATGGTTACATTCTTTTTTTATTCCGGCCACTGGCTCTTTCGCGCATCTATTTCGCCTGGTGCAACAACAGCATTTGGATGTGCGGAGAGCTCCACCTTCGTGGCTGTGAGATTTCAGTCAACGAGGAAGGAACAAGAAGACATCCCACCTGAAATCGTAATAATGACGTCCTCCTAAAAGAATAATTTCTTGAAACATCACACTGGACGGCGAAAACATCTCATCCTTTATATATGCACGATGCTTATTATTTTCATAGCTTTCTTGTATGTAAATCCTCAAAATGTTGAACAGTGATCGCTCCTCGGCAGAAGCATTCACGGGCACACCCCACCAGACAACCACCAGGGACTCAGCAGCATACAAGTGTATCGGTAAATATGTATCACTCAAACGTAAACAAAGTGGCAGGGTCCCACGGCCACCCAACGCCTGTAAGTGGCGTCACACGCGGTTCTGGTCCCAATCTAACCGCTCCCCGCAGTCATATTATTTCGATCTGAAACGCAGCCGAAGCTGGTCGAGAAGCATAAAGGAACGGGAAAGAGCAGCCGCGATTTCTCGGCGATGGTGTGTGCTTTCTTTCAGGCTTTTGGGACGCGTTGGGATTTTCGTGAGCCCAACTGTTGGGCAGCAACCCTGATCACGCCCCCCACCGTCTCCCACAATATTATGATATTTCCAGGTTGGGCAGATGTGGCGAGAGGAATCGCCCGAGACGCGCAAGAGGTTCAGCGAAATGGCGGCGGAGCGTCTGGCACAGCACCGATCGAGGTACCCAAAATACAAGTACGCGCCAAAGAAACC
>MU615319.1:0-10027 GCA_025201725.1 Chytriomyces sp. MP71
TTGACCAACTCCCTGTTCTGTTGCGGATTGTTAGCGTCAAAAACAGGTTTGTTTAATATATAAATTTTAGTTTAATATAAATTATAAATTTCAGCAAAAACGCGACGAGCATCGCATGGGTGAGCTTTCTTATCGGGGGCCGGAGAGCGGCATATCATTTACTAAAATAAAAGCAATTTTAAACAATAGTAAATATGGTGCAGTTTTGAACACTTCCTTATCTCATTGACAAAGGGGGTGCATATCTGAATAATGTCTACGATAAGTGCCATTTTTGCGTCACTTTGAACGTTCGCGAAGTATCACGTGAAGCAAGCGTGTTAGCGATTCATGTGTTGGACGAGAGTAGAGAGTTGATGCCAGTTGCAACAATATTAAAAGAAGCGTTGAGACAGAGGAAGTTTATGAAGCGTTCAAAAACAGTCTACATCGGACCAAAATAAGTTAAATTGTAAACTTGAGTTCTTCAGCTCAAACAGCCCGCACAATTGTGCAACACCTCATGCGCATACAAGTCACATTCCAGACAAAAATGCTCATGGCACTCCTCGCACTCATACCGACTGCTTCCCACCGCCGGGTGGCCCATCTTGACGCGCTCGTGCTGCACTAGGTCCGAATCAGACGAATAGAGATTCATGGCTGTATCCGTCTGTTTGGAGACCGCGACGGGGAAGGGAAGATCACAGGCGCGGCACTGCGTGGATGTGTAGCTTGCAATAGCGCGTCAAAGAGTGATCAAAGTGAACAGAATATACTTCAATTTTACCTTGACGCTGTGGGGACTTCTTTGTATACGGGAACGGGAAATAGATGGTGATAAGAGCGTGCGAGTAGGACACTCGAGACGAGCGTGAGGGAGCAGATGGGGCAATCTGTCGGCAAATCACACACGACCGTCTTGCAACGAGGACATTCGTATCCAGTCTGAGTGGGCTTCTTGTGGCTGTGTTGTTAAGTTGGGGATCGTGAGGATCGCGATCTGAACAAAAAGCAACAACTCAACTTTGCACATAGCGTCGCAGCCTCAAACATCATACTGCTTGGAAAGCCCATTTCGACAATTGCCAACGCAGACGTCTTTTCCTCATCAACAGGCGGCGGGGCCACATGTCCAGCCAGCACCTCCTTCAAATGCGTGTCATTCATGACAACGCTATATATGCCTTTCGTCTCTTTACATATCCGCTTGCAGATTTGCATTTCCGCGCTGAGGCCCACAATGGAGACGCGGATCGAGTCATGCCGCAGGGTTTCGATCGTGTCAAAAATGTTGCCCGGGTCGCATGTTGTGAGTGCGCTGTACAGGATGATAATTTCTCGGGATCCGTGCGATGGTACGTGGCTATTTCAATCCGGTTCATGTTTCGAATCTTCGGGGTGGTGGTAAGTACTCAACAGCAATGATCGACGCGCGATTTCAAGTGCATTTTGCAAGGAGGGTTCTCCCTTTGGTTCTCTGTTGGGTCTGTGGCGGATGGCGGCAATATGTTCATGCGCGTTTCCTTTTTGGTCTCATGAAGCGCCAATGGATGCAACAGGGATAAAACACGCACCGGTCATTTCCGTGTACTTCTCCGCGCCGCCGTCCCTCGTTGCGGCAATGCCGATGCTTCCAAGCGGATTGACGACGAGAAACTCGTTTACGAAGGCCTCTGCGGCCGCGAGAACACACTCGATTCGGGTTGGTGGCAGCGCGTCGGCGGGCAGCGCCATCGCCTCGCTCATGTCGAGAACGAGGTAGACGTGGCTGGCCATTTCAGAGTGTCAGCAGAAGGGGCGCAGGCGGGCAAGTCGCGTGAAGGCGTCGGAAGCAGCAGGCGACAAACCGGATGATGCCCCGGTGCAACGGCGCCGCATTCGCACTCGCTGCGGCGTTGCGGCGGCGCTTGAGACGGTCGCGAGCGAGGAGCGCCAGCGCTGTGGCCAGCGACCCGTCGTTGTCCTGGCATCGCACTCGTCAGGCTCCAATGCGCTTCTCCAAGCGTGGGAGTACCTCCAGCGCCTCCCAGCTGCGCTTGTACGCACTCTCCCACTGGTACATGGGCGCAGGGGCCGCATCGTCCTCCGCTAGAAGCTGGTTCGTCATGCTTCTGCTTCTGCGCTCAGAAAGAAACTTATTATTCAACAGTAAAATATAGCACATGGAACAATTTGCTCCCCAGCAGGCACCGCTAATATCCACCCCTCCGACCCAAACCAGGTCCCGCGTCCGGACGCGCTCCCCACAATGCCTTCCACGAAACCTGAGGATTCCCCGGCTGCATCCACATGTTTGCCGACGGTACTCTCCCATAGATAAACCCCTGGTGATGTTGATACTGCGGGCCGAGAACTAGGGTGCCGTCAGGGCCTTTTGGTACCTGCTGCCGCTCAGCAGCAGCCATCGCCGCGAAAGAATCCGCGTGTCTAGAACCCACGGTGCTTGATGGTGGTATCTCAGCATATCGAGATAAAGGCGCAAATGGATGCGGTGCGATAATCGTGCTTGGTGCGTGCTGTTGCTTGGGCATTTCGAGAGGTTGCTGTTGGTATTGGGGAGGCTGTTTAGGCAAAATGGTTCGGACAGGCCGAACAGGAGCAGGACAGTGTGGTGGAGGCAAATATGGATGATGCCGTGCAGTCGAAGGCTGCGTTGTGCCGCGCAATAGGTCCGACGCTCGATTATTCGGAGCGGACTGGTAGGCTACAAGGCCTAAAGACCCAGGTATGGAATCTGTGGAAGTGCGGAGGCTTGAAAGCGACGATGGCTCACGCGCAGATTGGTTTTGCTGAAGAAGAGAGGTTGAGGATGCTGTCAAGGATCCGACTGTGGAGGTAGCACTTTCGGAACGTGTGAGGCCAGGAGGTATGACTCGCGTGAAATGATCTGTCGAGGAAATGATCATGGAGTATGAAGTGTCCAAGTCAGCAGGCGCTGCATCATCATAGAGGAGACAATTTGCGATAGACATGACTGGGTGTTTCGCCAACGTCGGTGTCGCCGTCCCGCCTACTTTCTTTGCTTTTTCCAAATCTGACGGTGGATTCGGTTGTGCGTAGGGTAGATTCTGTTCTGCATACAAAGTGTAGTTGGCTGGGTGCGACGTGTTTACCGTGTAGAGGCAGCAAATACCGCGACCGAGGCAGTTTTGACAGCTGGGTTTTGAAAGGTGCAAAAATTCAGGACTGCGAAAAATTTGCCGACAGCCATCATGATGGAAAGGACGAACAACTGACTAAGAGCACCTTGGCAGACTCCTGTCGCACTTTTTGCGATCGCGTCGACATGCTGTGCAGGGCACCAGCTTCCCGGTGCGACCGACAATATGCGCGATCCCGGTTGATGAGTCATCGGGTCTCACGATCAGCGGGTCCTTGAGTTCGCTCTGCACCTCGTACATCCCAACTGTCACGGCTGAATTGTGCTGCCAGTCGAGTCGTGGCGGATGCGAGCCGCCTCCTGTCGAGTCGCCGACCGCCGACGCGCCCTCGCTGCCCTCACCGACGACACTATCGGCGGACCCCGTCCGTCTTGCCGCCATCGCGCCACCGTAGTGACATACGATGCCGCGGTCCGCGCAGCGTTCGCAGCTTGGCCGTTCCTGACTACAACGCTTGCGGTTCGCGCGGCACGCGTCGCACGGCTTGACACGGCCCGTGCGGGGTGCCTTGCTGGCATCCATTTCTCGTGTGTTTGGGTGCGTGTGTGCGTGTATTTTACGGGTGTGAATCTGTTTGTCCAGGGGCGAATTTTTCAGGTGCGGTCTAGACCCTGAAGCTTCCACGATTTGTCAAGGCGAGAAACGGAGACCCACCAAACCAACTGACAATTCTTGTTCGCTTCTACACCTGCTTAGTAAAAATTGGTATTTCCGTTTGCAGACTGCCCTAGTAAAATGAGGTAACATAGATACTCTTTCGATTCGTTACACTCGTCAGTCTTTATTTCAGTCTTTATTTACAAAGAAACAATGACGCTTCCTAATTTAACAATGATGAAATGGCCATCTTGTCAACAGGTTCCAGAGGAAAAGGAGGATGCTTGGGACCGCGCTTGTGGCCTGTATAAATGACATATTCACATTTTAATGCGCGTTGGACGCATGACAAGCAAGAGGGCCGTGAGCGATCGCAGCGCTTCTTCATCAATCTGCAAGCGTGGCATGGCAATGACCGACCGTTGAATACCAGTGGCGCTTCGTCTCCTGTCAAGACTGTTTTCACTACGGTGCTCGTAGATTCTGCTAAGGCGTGCGATGCAAATGTGGAGATGGCAGTCGCAATCGGGGGTAACAAGGGGGGGGATTGAAGGGTGGTGAGGCGGTGAGTGCGACGGATCCGACGACAACCTATCTCCCGAGATCGAAGAGATGGAGGAAGGTGCCGTTTCGGCCAAGCGCAATGTGAGGGAGGTGGAATGCAAAATTTGCGGTTGATCCGCCGAGAGTGCCGCGACCTGCTCCGGTCTCGCAGACGGCGGGAAGCGCGCGTGGGGCTTGCGGCGGTCGTAGGCGCAGGGCCAGTCCCGCGCGGCGCAGAATGCGCAGGGGCTCCTCTCGTCGCAGCGCTTTCTTCTCGCGCGACAGTTTCCGCACGGATGCGGGCGCCGGCGTCTGTCCCCTCTTGGCGGCGAGCACCACGCCGCCGACGACGTCGTTTCCGGTGCAGCGGACGCGGATCGATGCGCGCTGCCCGATGACTCACGCTGCATCCGCGCCGAGGTCGCGGGCGACCGCGTCTGCATCGGCGCTGCGCCCGCCGTGCGTGGCGACGGAGACCGCACGCGTTGAGGCGCGTGGCGCGCGGCTTGCATGTGCGTGCGCTGGAGCTTCGAAGCATTGGCGGCGGTCAGCGTCAGGCGCCGAAGATTTTTCACTTTGGCCAGAAACCCAAGCCGCTTCCCCGCGATGCGAGGCTGCTGCATCCGCCCTCGGCTGGCAATCCTTTATTGGCCAACGCCACAATGGAAAAAAGGAGAAACGACGCTCACTCCACTAAAAAGCCAATGCTCATGACGGATCGAGATGGGCCCTTTCGGGGAACAGGGAACCTGCCAGTGGGAGGTGGCCGGCCAATGAGCGCCGCTAGCACTTTCGCTTGATTCTCCACACTTGCAGCGATGTAGATACACTCCAATCCGCGAGCTTCGCACGACTGGCATCCAGGTCTTGTCAAGTCACATTTCTTTTTACATGTTCTGCAATTCGTGCAAGGAATAGGCCTTGTAGAGACATACTTGCGTGTGATGCGAGGAAGTTTTCGACAGCCAACCTTGAGTGTGGCGGGATTCGGCGATGTCATGTTCGCCGCGACACTGGCGGGGAGATGACCATCGACGGACACGGCCGAAACCGCAGCATGTGGAGTTTCTGAGGGAGGAGGAGAAAGCTCGCCGTGATGTTGAGGAACAGACGGAGATGTGCCAGTACCAACGGATCGGAGAAAGCGGGGTCCAGTTGAATAAGTGCACACAAACCCCTTTCGCGAGCACAGGGAGCACGGAGACCCATGATCACACCGCTTTCGTGCTCTCTGACATGCTGCGCAGGGCAGGACCCTTTTTTCCTGCGAAGGGGTCAGCGAGGAACCTGTCAAGGAGGCGGACGAGGTAGAAAGGCTTCCGCCTTCTTTGATGCAACCATATTGTTGATGGCTAGATTCTAGATTGATGGATAGAAGTTGCCCAAGGAGAGACATGAGTAATGAGGGCCAATCGGACTCGATGTTTTCGCCTTCACGAAATGCGCAAAAATTTTGGGAATTGAGCGGGGCTTTGCGGGCCTGATGAGTCACTATTCAGGAGCTAAGTTCTTCCTCTTTCGTTTTTTGCCAAATTATTTTCAAGCATGATTTTAAAGTAGGAAGGGTAGATAGTTGTTATGACCTTTGGGTGGCTCCCAAAACAGCAAACTGGCATCCTGCTCCAATCAAGAGTGCTTTCCGCGATTTCAAGGGCGCCTGTTGCGGGATCTTCACTACGCCATCATCGCATTTAAGACCAAGTTGGCCGTAGCAGTTGAAGCCGAAGGAATACAAGCTGCCGCCTTCAGTAATCACATCTGACGAGGATAAGAGATCAACTCGTTTCAGGAAGTGAAGGAACATACATGATTGGTTGCCTGAGGTTGAACAGCACACTGAAACTGCCTTTTCAGGCAGCTCCACGCGCTTGAACCTCGAAGTGTGCTCCACGCGATCCCCAAGGCCCAGTTGACCCGAGTCTCCGCGTCCCGCCGCCCAAACGTCGCCGGAAGCGTCAAGCAGCAGCGTATGATGCAGGCCGCCCTTGATAGCCCGCACACGAACCCCTTTCATGTCAGTGACCTCAGTCAAGAACCAGCAAGCACGCTCGCTACCAACACCCAGTTCGCCAAAAAGGTTTGCCCCCGTCGTAAACAAGGTAGGAATTCTGTCTGAGAAGGTGCCAGTTACAAAGGTCGAAAACCCCGATGCGTACACCTCTTGTGGCGCGAAGCCCGCTGGTAAGACAAGGGGGAGCCTCGTCATGAGCGTTTCTTGCTGTTCTGGTCTGCAGGGCCGTCCAAGCTGACCGTGTCCATTCATTCCCCAACCCAGGAGGGTGCCGTTGGTGCAAATGGCGACAAAATGTGATTCACCAGCACTAATGGAGGAAAACTTGAGACCAGAGGAGTCTGGCAACAGAATTGGGGTCTTCTGCCGATGCGGCATTGTTGGAAAGTGCTCTGTTCCTGCGACATCCTGACAAAAACAAGCACCGTCACATCGTAACCAATCAAGGGACATACAAGTTTACCCTGAAAGAGCCCCATGCCCATACTTTTCCATCGACATCCAAGGCAGCAGTGAAGCACTCGCCGCATGTGACGTCCACAAACTTGGCAGGAATGTTCAAAAGCTCTGGCTTCCAATGTTGGGATGCATCAATCCTGCCCACAAAGTCGGCAGCACCCCATGTGACAAGTTGTCCTAAAGTTGTTAGGGCAACGACATGCATCCCACCCGCAGCAATCTTGACAACGTCATATTCCTCCGGAATACCAACCAGCTTAAATTGAGAGCTGCACGGGATTCCTTCATCAAATTCATTGTTGTAGATTCCCAGTTGTCCATCGTCATTTTGCCCTACACTGAAAACAATTGCTCCCTCCTTCATCGTGACAGGCAATTTCAATCTCGGAATTTGACGCCTATACGGATGTGTCACTGAAAAACGATACGATTCTTGCACAAATCTCAAGTAATCCAGCATGGTTTGTGAGTAATCCAAGTCAATGCATCGGAGGTGACCTTCACGATCAGGGTCACAATGCCTGGAGTCCACCGCAGCACCCACCATGCCTGCGACTGTCCTGTGAATCCCGGTTTTCATTTCTTCGACGGCCGTATCTATTCGATCAGCAAAAACACGCAGCGAGTCATTGTCTGCCTTGAATTTCAAGAGCAATCCATCCAATATGGATTCATGCATGTCAGACGGATTACAGTATTCCCTCAATGCAGCGAGTGTTGAGTTGACTTTGGGTGCCAAAAGCGGTAGGCAAGGCTCTCCGGTCGCATACAAGGCAGATGCATTAATTTGCACTTCAGTTTGCCTTCGAGGGGAGTGCGTGCTTTGCGATGATGTCGCCGGAATACCGGGGCCTCCATACGTTTGGCAGAAACCGTCTCGTACCTTTGATAATCCCTCGGATATTCTTTCTACAGAGGATGGGTTGCTTAATTTAAGAAGCGAGCTGCCATTCGACATATTTCTAACTGAATCTGAGAAACTGATCGTCTTTCGTAAGGCCGGAGAAAGGAGTGGAGACTTCGGCTCTTTCGGAAAGCATCTGGACCAAGGGTCTTCAGGCGTTGATAGACACGGCTTTAAAGCTGGATCAAGCCCAACTGCCATGCTCAGCTGGTCTGAAAGACTGGTGACTGAATGATTTGACAGCGATGCCATGGAGTTTCCTGTGACATGGCTTGTGGATGCTGTCACACTTGCTGTGCCAAACTTCAGATCCAGAGATTTTCTGCCTTCAGGCGAATTCAAAGGGCCCGCTTGAGAGACCTTACGAACAGAAATATTGAGTTTGCCTGGCTCCGCCTTCAACATAGCCAATCCTGGTGGTGTGGAGCTGAAAGATGGCTCCATCTTCTCATAAGGAGATGAAGGAGCGGTTCGCACTCTTCGAGCTTCTAAGCTTCGTTTTGAGTTTCCAGCTGAACCTGTAGACCAACCTCGACCTGTGTTTGTTCTGCTGTTATCTTCAAAATCGACCATTGAGGAGAGATTTCTGAACTGATGAACGTGTCCCTTGACCGGTTTCTTCATGTTCATATTCGCGCGGCTGTCTTCCTCTTTCGACTTTGCTGAAATTGTTGAGATAGATTGTTGGGGACTTTGAAAGCTGTCCAACGATGACAATGAGACTTCAATCAAATCTTCGAGACTAGGACGCTGTGATAGCGATTTTCTTCGAGGCAGATTCATTGAGTGAGCCTTGCTCATCTGTTGACTGTCTCTTATCCGAGAAGCCTCCGATGACAGACGCGAAAGTGAAATTGCTGTTTTCGGGTTATTCAATTTTGATTCTTGTGATATGTCATCCACACTCGTAGAATCTAGGCGCTTGAATGAATTCGAGCTTTCCAGCTTTGAAACACTGGATCTCATCGAATTTTGCGAGCCCACTATGGTGCTGAGAATCAGTACTATTACAATAGACTAACCACCGTTGATTTGCATGGATGAAGCAAAAGTCTCGCCTTTCTTATGTTCTTGAGATGAAGTAGTTGAGCGAAAACTATGAAACGATTGTGACACTGAAACTGGCTGATTCAAAGATATTGCTGACCTAGGCACAGAATCAGGAGGCGAGGACTTGGCAGAATGGTGAGAGTGACCAAATGATAAATGCGAAGAAATAATCAATGCTGGGGACATAATTTTGCTGGGTGTTCTAGATTGAGAAGTACGTTGTGGAAGTATAGATTCCTCTGATTCTCTCTGCCTAAGAGATGTCGGATCAGGAATCGCGGCTGATTGGAAGTTATCCCTGGCTTTGAATCGGTTATCCGTTACTCCTCCTAAGCTGGGACCCTGCGATAGGGCTTTCCTTTGAGGGAGCGTCATGGAGTACGCTTTTCTTATTTGCCATTTGCTTGGCTGCACTTGGCTGGTATTGCTCTTGTTTGAGGTTACTTCTGAAAACCCGCGTGATTGTGGCTCCACTGATTTCTGTTCCATAGATGCCTTTTTGAGATTGAGAATCGGCACTTTGACAATTGTCTGAAGCGACGTTTGAGATCGCGCTGGAGTTGGTTCAATTTTAGAAGCCGCAACTGTAAAAGTAATCTGCTAAAGCTCACTGTTTTCAAGTTGCCCAGCGGAAATAAATTTTGTTTCGTTGGGCAAGTTGGCTTCACCAACATTTGAGGAACGAGCACTGTGAAAATGATTTCAAAGATTCAGTAAGACGTGTTTTGGACCGAAACACGAATTTAGAAATTGGTGACGTTGAAGTTTACCTTGAAGCAGAGCCAAACCCTACATGTGAGAAGTTTGACGGAGGATTCTTTCCTGATTTTTGCAGCGTGGTAGAGACTGATTGTCGGGGGGTAGTGGCTTTTGATTGTCGGGGGCTAGATGGAAGTGGACTCGCAGACCCTTGTGTGACTGAACTTTCCATGACATCATTGAAGCTAGAAGTTCTTGACAGAGATCTTCGTTGACGAATATTCATCGAATGTGTTTTGTCACACATAGGTGCCGATTTCGCTCCAGACGCCGGATTTACAAGATTTGGCGAGAATTCACGATCTCGAGGAATTACGATTTCGCTCCAGACGCCGGATTTACAAGATTTGGCGAGAATTCACGATCTCGAGGAATTATTTCTTGTTCTTCTACGTTACTTATGACATCACTATTGTATCCGTCTAACAAGGGTACATTTAATTCGTCGCACACCTTGATATATTCCGCTACACAATTGTCAAAAATAAATCGAAAATCATGAGAAACTTACTTCTTTTTGTTTGTAACCAAGATAGTGACGTACACCCTAATTTTGCATCC
>MU615320.1:0-10024 GCA_025201725.1 Chytriomyces sp. MP71
GCTCTCAGCCTATTGTACCTTGTACACAAAAGGACAAATTCGAAATCGTAGCAAAATCGGTCCCTCAAAATCATGTCGCAAAGAACCGTTGTTATCACTGGCGCCTCGAGAGGCATTGGGCGCACTCTTGCTCAGCACTATATTTCCCAGGGGTGGCGTGTGATTGCCACCGCGCGTGACGCGACAACTCTGTCGGCGCTGAATGCGGCCAACACCTTTTCACTTGACGCGACCTCGGAAGCATCCATCGCGGCTCTTGCCGGGCAGATTGGGGTGGAGCCCGTGCATTTGCTTATCAACAACGCGGGCATTTATGTCCGTGGAGGACTTGACGAGTTGACGCAGGAGACGTTGGTTCAGCAGTTTGTCACCAACTCGGTCGGGCCATTGCTCGTGGCCAAAGCGCTCTTGCCAAATTTGAAGTTAGCCGCGACCAGCTCGAGTTCTCCAGCTGTTGTAGCGACCGTCTCCTCTCAGATGGGGAGCATTGGGGCAAACTCGTCAGGTGGAAGTTACGGTTACCGCGCGTCAAAAAGTGCCGTCAACTCATTCTCTAAGACACTAGCGTAAGCTGTTCAATTATTCCATCATTTGAATCTGACTCTATCGACAGACTTGACTTAAAGAAGGACAACGTCAGCGCCATCGTCATGCATCCAGGATATGTCATTACAGACATGGCGCCGCAAGGACATATTACTACCGAGCAATCAGTCGCTGGTATGTCCAAAGTGATTCAGAACGCTCTCGCGGACAGGGAGCTCGCTTTGACTGGAAAGTTCTTCAACTACTCTGGAGAGGAGCTTCCTTGGTGACATTAATTTAAATAAACCATACCTAGTCGGCCATTTCGTTTCGTTGTAGCTCAGTGGTTAAATGTACAAATGAAATTAACAACAACTATAAAACCGACATTCCGCCTTCGCCTAGTAGTCCGTCAAACAGGGCTAAAAAATCTTTCAATGAGAGTCGGCCAAATATACGTTACACGTTAATGGAAACCTCTCGATCTGTTTGGTTTACAGTGGAAAGCCATATGCCGCCTTGTCGCACAATGGCTGTTGTCCACGCGTCTACGCCCAGAGCTGGGAATGAAGCTATGCGATGGGTAGATGTTTCACGTGAGCTGAGAATCACTCAGAAGGAATAAAGTATTTTCGTTGTTCCCAGAATGGCCGACACCGCCGTCGCATCTCAAAACAGCCAGTACAGCATCCGCCCCAACTACAAGCACAAGTGAGCTTCTCCCCTGAAACACCGCATCATTGCGGACGTAGCCTCCACGTCTGACCGAGCTCTTCCTCCCTCGCCAGGTTCAAGCAGGCCGTCGTGACTCGCCTAATACACCAGGTGCTCTCGGACAAGCTCACCGGCGTCGCGTACAATCCAGAGGCTTGCTCGCAATGGACGCGAGAGATTTCGGACGAGATCAAGGCGAAGCTGAAGGGTGCGTTGGCGTGCGGGGCAACAACCCAAAAGTATATACCACGCATCGAACGGAGGTCGTTACAACCATGGAGCGATTGGAATCAACGACGAGGAAGCTGTTCATCCGATAGCGACCAACATTTCGTCCGGCACTTGCGAGGCGGGCTTTAATGCCTTCACTTGGCTCGACCCTCAATGGACGCGAGTTAACTCCATATGATGTGACTCATGGATAGAATTGCGGATGTTTCGGACGAAAAGCTTAGCTCTTGTTCCCATGCTGACACTAAACTCGAATCATGATAGTAACAACCTGCACATAGGGCTAGAGCTTTCTCGGTATAAGTTCGTTGTTAACGTAGTAATTGGCGAAATGCGAGGTGAAGGCGTAAGGTGAGAGGTTCGTGAAACAAAGGTCTACCCCAACTCACTTCGCTTTGACAGAATGGGCTGCAGATGCTTATGGGATTCTGATACCGGTGGGTGGAGCCTCTCGTTCTTTGGGATTCGTGTCTCTCTAAACTAGTCTCCAATCTCCTGCGATAGATTCTATGGCTCAAGATGTCTTCATGAACGTGAGTCCAACTCCCAAAATTCGTACTGCATCTTCTAATTCTTTTCACCAAATATATGCAGGACTCTTTGTTCTGTGTCGCAGTTGGTGAGTGAATATGGAATAGGATTGTGCTGTAATAATTTTGGAATTGAAGCGTACGGAGTCTACTATTACTGACGTTCAAGCGCTTTCTTGAGGGTGAAGTTATATTGCGCAAATCTTATAAACGAATCAGGAGTGGTCGCGTTCCCAACATTGTTATAATAAAGCAGTCTTTAATTTGGTCGCACATCAACGAACAGTTCCCGTCTTCAACTACTTCTCTGCGCATCAATCAATTTTCAGGCGTTTGGAGAATGAATTGCGGTCACTGCTGGCAGTTGAGTTCATGCTCGACAAGAATACTGGGCCGTTTGAACCAGTTACACACGCCAGGCCATTGCTATGGCTGCCAAATGCGAAAGCAGAAGCCGCATGTGAGTCCCCAAATTTGTAGGCGGTGCTGGAGGAATGGCTGCTGAACATAAACCTTGTGGGACTCGCATTCTGAATGGCACCACTCTGTGCCTCCTGAACAGATTTGCATGCAGCTACAACACATTCCAAAAAATTAACCCTTTCCCAAAGAATGCTCATAGAACTCACGTTTCGGTGATCCAAATAACAGCCGCCTTGAAGCTCCGCCACTCAGTCCCACCACCACGTCGCAGATTCCGCCAGCTCCATTCCCAGACCGAGCCGCACTTCCAAGCATGCGAACCCGTGAAGCTGCGGTCGGAGTACCCATCACGTTTCTGCGCGACGGCGTACGCATCGCAGCCACGCGCTCCGCGATCCCATCTTGAAGAACGACCGGCAATCTCCACAACAGGGTCGAAACCTTGTTTCTTTTCTGGCGATGCACCACACGTGTATGAGTTCCGATGACAGTGTTGACAGTCGTCGTTGTGGTGGTCGTTGTTGCGGGTTCGTTCAGGGCAATACCGTGAGCGTAGAGCAGCATCTCGCAAAGTGGTTCTGACCAAGGACATGTGCGGTATGATGTTGTGCATGGGGTGTTGGTTGGGCTACCGGAAGTTTGCACTGACTTGTCAATGCCAACGAGTATCGGCCCGAAAATGGTGGATAATTCGCGTGCATGCGTTGTAGGATTGACAACCGTCTTGGCACTTGTGCAGATTTTACGCAGAAACTCGAGGGTATACTGTACGGTGTCGTGGAGTCAGTAAACAAATGAAAGTGAAGCAAAAGACTCACATGAAGAATCTGTCTTGATTCAGAGTCCAACAAAATGAAAATGCTGCGTAGGAGCTTGATGGTAGATTCAGAAGGAATCGGCGTGCTGGCCCCGGGAAGACACGTTCCTGAGGAATTGTTCAGAGACAAGACCCCTAATTCATTTCATAAGAAAACAAGTTTTGAAATGAGACGATAAGCCAAACCTTTCAAGACGCCATGATACTTTTGCTTCAAAATAGGCTCGCCTCGTGCTCTGAACCAGTCCAACACCAAAACTGCCAGTTCAACCGCTTCCTTTCGCACGTCCACATCCGCAAGTCCTTCCCGGCTCCCGAACGCATCCATTCGATCAAGAATATCACGACAACGCCGCACTGAAAATGCACTAGAGCACTTCACAAGACCAAAGACCTTTGCGTTGGCAGGAATGAATGAATGCCTGCAGAACGCGCCTTGTTCCAGTCGATCTATGAGATGATACAAGCGTGTCGGTAAGACAAGATGCATGTCTGAGATCCTGGTGGACACGATAGGGGCTTCCCGGGTCGTGTCCATACGGTTTTTCGCGTCCACGGAGGGAAAGCGAGACATGGACGTGAGACGCGGCGTGGGTGGGGCAGAGAGCTCTTCTTCATCACAGTCGATGAAGAGAGTTTTGCGGAGTCTCTCTTGGCTGATGACGCGAGCTGTGTTTGGTTTTGGGTGGGATTCCGCTTGTCAAAACAAGTCCCGCGCGTGTTAAGCAAAATGCGGGGGCCATACCAGCCGCTAAGTGATCTTCTTTCAGCGAATGCAAGTCGGGTAGTTCCTGGCCTCTGTGCAAATTCATGCGGTGGACACCTTCGTCCACATCATCATCGTGTTCGAACGCGTCGCGGTTGCGTTTTAGAGTGATTGGCGCCGACGGCCCGTCTGTTGCGTCTCTGATCATAGTTGGACTCTGTCCAAGCATGCAGATCGTATTCTGACGGGTTTTCCACTTTGGCGGGTTTTCACGTTTAGAAATGCGAATCTTTTTTCAAGCACACATCCTGCGAATGCTGTGCCCTTGTCGTTTCCGATTAATTCGTAACGTCGGTTTTGAAATGGGAACACAACTTTCAGAATCTAACAGGCCTTATTTATCAAAAGTTAAAATGGAATTGTTGACCGCCAGGGAACCCTTGTTGGAACCCTTGTTGGAAGAAGAATTGCTGTCCGTGATGTTGGTGCTGGTGGCCTCCTTGTTGTTGTTCCTGGAAAATACGAGTATGTAAGAGTGTATACACAAGCAGCCAGAGTCTCCTTCAAGAAACTCACGTTAGGATCAACACCGTTGTCAAATTGAGCGCGTTTCTCTGTGTGGCCCGCATCAGAAGTACAAGGATGATAAGGTTGAGACCGAGTCCATCAAAAACAATTCCTGACGTACCCTCATCACTCAGAACCTCATAGGCCTCATTAATCTGCTGCATTTTCTTGACAACCTCCTCCTTTTCCAACTCTCCCTCATACTTGTCTGGATGCCATTGCTGCGCTAATTTCCGGAATGCCTTCTTGATGTCTTTCTGACTAGCTGACCGCGGAACACCTAGAACTTTGTAATAGTCCTTCTTTTTCGATTGTGCCAGCAACCGTTGCGCTTTCATGAACTCCTCGCTGATACGGCGGTCTCCTTGGTTAGCGTTGTGCGCCTTTTCAAGGTCCCGCACGGCGTCCTCGAATTCCTCATCTTTCAGCTTGACGACACCACGGTAATAGAGGGCTTCGCTATTTTCTTCGTCCAATGCAATCACTTTGGTACACCATGCTAGCGTCTCGGCCTTATTGTTAAGCTGCCAGAAGGAATTGTGAGCTTCAACTTCTTCCATGCTGGTCGAAAGTCCAACTTACCTCCGCGTAGCATTTGCATGCAATCTTGTAGCCCTTCAGTTTCACGGAATCCGAACCTGACGCCTCCGCAAGCTGCATGTATCCCTTCTCCCCCAACAACTCCGTCACAGCCGACTTCCACCGGTTCTTCGCAAACAGGTCCTCCGCCTTCTTGAGTGCCTTTTCGAGCGCCTTGAGTTCCCTAAACAGCTTTTTGCACGACTTGTTCTCCGGGTCGTGCTTCAAACACTCTTTGATGCTCGCGAGGGCTTCGGCAGACTCGCCCACTTTGACGCGCAAGGTCGCGAGGCGGTGCAAGATGGCGGGGGTCGGTTTGATGTTGGCGACGCGGCTGAGATTACGCGCATTACGAAAAGGGTTAACTCAGACGAATGTCAATTTACGGGGGAAAGCCTCGTACCTCAGGTCCCCGATGGCCATCACATTGTCTCCTAGCCTGAGGTAAACTTCGGCGCGTTTCTCGCGCAGATCCGTCTTGAGCGGACACAAGGCGACGAGCTTGGACAGGTACTCAATTTGCATTTCGGCATCGTTTGTGCTGACCAGTTTGTCCAGACCTTCCAGGAGGGGTATGGCGCGTTCAGCTTCAGTGATCTGCGACATGGGGGTCCAGGTAAGAGTGAGGACGACTGGGAGGCACAGTATGGCGGTCGACGCACCGTTTCAATGATTTCCTCGTCCTTGGGCGAGGATTGAGAGTACTTTCGCAGATCGGCGAGAGCTTCTTTGAGGTTGCAATCGCGCAAGTGGAGCTTTCCCCGCTGCACGAGGGCCTGTGTGGGGAAAGGCAAGCTTGACACGTCAAGGGTCCGGAGAAGCTGGCGCACGGGTGTCCCCCACCTGATCAAAGTCCGGTCTGATCTCGAGCACAGCGTTGAAATCGCGCAGGGCTTGGCTCATGCGGCCCGCGGACAGCTGGGCGGCAGCCCTTCGGAAGCGGGCGAGGTAGTTCGATGGCTCGAGGTCTGTGCGGCCGCGAGCCCGCGTCAGTCAGCCGCCCGTCCCCAGGGCAGCGACGTGGCGTGACTCACCGATGGCGAGGTCAAACGCGGCCATGGCGTCGTTGATGCGTCCGCTCGCCATGTGCGCTTTCGCCTCGTTCAGGAGCTCGCGTGCGCTCCTTGCCGCGCCCTCCGCGTGGGCGACGGCCGCGACGGCGGAGGCGAGCATCGCGAGGAACACGTGTGCAAGCGCGAGCTTCATCCGGGGCGCGCTTCGCAGAAAGATTTGATCATCATTTCTGCGTGGCATTTCGCGACGGCACCTGACACGGCGCACCGGACACGGGTCCACCCATCCCAGGTCGAATGCAACTCGTGCATTGCTTTGCACTCTCGCAGTATTACGCCTGGATACAAGTGAGGGACGGCGTAGCTCCCTCTCAAAGTCAAAAGAGTGAGTTATTAAATAACACATTGTCAGAAAACAAGACAGTGGCAAACCTGTATTAAAACAGCCTCCATCCAGTGTCTGTTGAGCGTAGCTTCAGCAACGAGTGTCCGCGTTTCACAATGCAAACCAGCAAGATGAAAAAAAGGCCACACCCTCCCTTCAAGTCAAAGTTGAAAGATGGGGAATAACGCGTCTATGTTGCAGGGCTACGACATACCATTGATGGGCTAGATTGTGCTCCCTCTTTGTCACAAATTTTCGGTGCGTCCTCGCGCTAGCATGCGCGCCCTCCTCGCTAAGCGCGAACACCCCATCCCGCCATCTACTACTGCTACGCGCACTGCTGATCGCGAATCAGTTTGTATGGAAAGAGCTAGCTGGATTGAATGGGGCGGTGTGATGGGCGTATTGGATGGGGATGGAAGAATCGATGACGGAATGAAGGCTCTCCATGTCGGCTTGGCTGCGCGAATATGGAGTTGGCCTTGTTAGGCGAGATCATTACTCTGCAATGAGTGTAAACAACATGGCTGTAGCGAATGACGGAGTCGAAGGGGGAACCTCTGACGAGAGGAGCGACACAGTGTGCACCTACTACACGAATGAACTTCAACTAACGTTTTGGCATCACGTGTCACAGACATGGCTGACGTTGTTATCCTCGAGGCTGACGCTGCCCAGACCAAGCTCTTCAACAAGTGGACCTTCGATGATGTTGAGGTTAAGGACATGGCCCTCCAGGACTACATCATGATTGTCCCCACCTACCTTCCCCACACTGCCGGCCGTTACCAGGTCAAACGTTTTCGCAAGAGCAGAGTGAGTTGTCATTGGTGGAATGCTTGGAAACCCAATATTCATGCAAACGATAGTGCCCCATCGTCGAGCGTCTCGCCAACTCCCTCATGATGCACGGCCGCAACAACGGAAAGAAGCTCATGACCGTCCGCATCATCAAGCACGCCTTCGAAATTATCAACCTCCTCAGCGACCAGAACCCCATCCAGGTGCTTGTGGACGCCGTGATCAACACTGGCCCGCGTGAGGACAGCACCCGCATTGGTAGCCAGGGTACCGTGCGTCGCCAGGCTGTGGATGTGTCCCCGCTGCGCCGCGTGAACCAGGCCGTGCAGTTGTTGACAACTGGTGCTCGTGAGGCTGCTTTCAGAAACAGCAAGACGATTGCGGAGTGCCTCGCTGATGAGTTGATCAACGCTGCCAAGGGATCGTCCAACTCGTACGCCATCAAGAAGAAGGATGAGTTGGAGCGTGTCGCCAAGTCCAACCGTTAAGGGAAACAAAGGAAGTCGAGAAGGCTGCGTTGGGATTGGTCTTCGCCGCTGCCCATGTGTCTCTTCTGCATTCTTTCTTTAGGTCTTTTGGTTGTTGTGCCGGGGATGATGTGGGGAAAAGCTTACTCACAAATACAACGTGTGTTTTCGTCTATACTAAATATTGTTGGTTGATTTATTCACTTTTAAGGAGATGAAGAGGAGTGGCGTGTTTGGGGAGGAGAGCGACGACGAGGAGACCAATGCCTCGAGACGTAAGCGGCCACCACCGTCTGCGCTGCTGCATGTGCCATCGACGGAGACAACGGGAGAGGAGGAGGACCCGCTGGATGCGTTCATGGCGGGCATCGACGGCGCGGTCACTGCGACGGAGCCCACCAAAGGCAGCAAGACCAGCAGCCAGTCAGAGACGAGACAGCAAGGCCACCGCATGGACGACAGCGACGACGACTACGCCACCAGTTATGTCGAGGCGATGGCGAGGAAGGGCGTCGACGTTCTGCGCAACTACAAAAACATAAACGAGGACGCAGACTCGGATGAGGAGGTCTACGCAACCGCAGCACGCTTAGAGCGGGAGGAGTCCGCCAACCACAATCAGAATAGGATGATGGATGGCGACCAAGGGCGGAAAAACATTGTTCCTCTCGACGCAGTCAACCACGCAGACAACCTGTACATCCAGATCGAAAAGAATCTCTACGTTGAACATGAACACATTGCGGCACTCTCAGATGACGAGGTCCTCCGCATCAGATCTCAACTCGACATGCGCGTCTCCGGATCTAACGTGCCAAAACCCTGCATCTCCTTCGCCCACTTCAATTTTGACGACGCGCTCCTCAGCACCATCTCGAAAGCCGGCTTCTCAACCCCGACTCCCATTCAGCAGCAGGCCGTGCCGGTCGCGCTCTCGGGTCGCGACGTGATTGCCGTCTCAAAGACAGGTTCAGGCAAGACGGCTGCATTCCTGTGGCCCATGATGGTACACATGATGGATCAGCCCGAGTTGGAAAAGGGCGATGGACCCATAGGGTTGATTTTGGCACCAACGTAAGTCATTTCGGTGATAAAGCTTGGAGGACTGAAGTCGGTTTTGCGCAGACGCGAACTTGCAACCCAAATTTACACGGAATCCAAAAAGTTTGGCAAAACATACAACCTCAAATCCGCCGTAGTCTATGGCGGAGCATCCAAGACGGACCAGTTTAAAGAGTTGCGCGCGGGCTTTATTGAAATTGTAGTCGCCACACCTGGAAGGCTGATTGATCTCGTTAAAATGAAGGCCATCAACTTGATGCGTGTGTCTTTCTTGGTTCTCGATGAAGCAGACCGAATGTTTGATTTGGTGAGTAGCATTGATTGCTTTTGCTAAACTGATTCCCAAACTTGCCATCATTTGTTCACATATGCAGGGCTTTGAACCGCAAGTCCGTTCCATCTGCAACGCCATACGACCCGATAGGCAGACTCTCCTCTTCAGCGCCACATTTGCAAAACGGGTTGAAAAACTCGCCCGGGATGTGCTTACGAACCCTGTCCGCATATCCATTGGCAACGTGGGCGCAAGCAACACGGACATTGAGCAGCGTATCGTGGTCCTGCAGGATGACTCGTACAAATGGAGCTGGCTTACGCAGCGCTTGAACCAATTTGTGGCCGCGGGCACAGTCATTATCTTTATTTCTCGGAAAGCTGGTGCGTCTTTTTGCAGTCTCTAAAAACATACATCTACTCCACAACCAACCACCACCATGTCCTCACAGGCGTCGTCGAACTCTCCGAAAACCTCAATAAACACGGGTTCCCCAATACCCCCTTCCACGGCGACCTTGCGCAACACGAGCGTGACAAAGTCATTTCCGACCTCAAACGCACCACCTCGGTACCGAATCCGGCCACGCGCATCCTGGTGGCCACGGACGTGGCTGCGCGCGGGCTGGATGTCAAAACGGTGCGCACTGTGGTCAACTTTGACGTTGCGCGCGACATTGACTCGCACGTGCACCGTGTTGGGCGCACGGGCCGTGCGGGCATGACAGGCACTGCCTACACGCTCATTACGGCGGCCGAAGACCGCTTTGCGGCGGAGCTTGTGGGCAATCTGGAGGAGAGCCTTGTACCTGTGCCTGCGGACCTGATGGCGCTTGCCATGAAGAATGGTCGCTTTCGCGCGGCGAGGGGGGCAGGTGGGGGTGGTTCGAGGGGAAGTGGCCGTGGAGGAGGGACTGGGTTTCGGGGGAGG
>MU615321.1:0-10006 GCA_025201725.1 Chytriomyces sp. MP71
GAATATTTCCATTACAAAATTGCTATAAAAGGACGCAGTGTTTTAACAAAATAAAGCATCAACTTCTGAATATCTTACCTTCCAATTCCCTATCATTTGGTAGCACCAGAGCTATGTCCTCCTCCTCAGACATCCTTATGACCTCCAGGACCACACTGCTGACCAGCAGTTCCAGCAGCTCACTCAATCCTATGCTGAAATCAGCCAGACCAACCAGTGCCTCCTGACTGAGCTTGAAGCCTTGTGTCACTTTCAGGCCACCATGTCTGCTTCCACTGTCCCTGTGCAACCCCAGGCCTTCAAGCCGAGGGTACTGCTACTGTAGCCCATCCCCTCCCCTATTTTAGGATGCCCCCCATTAAGCCCATCACCTTCGCAGGTTCTGGCAAGAACTGGCCAGCCCACAAACTCCAGAACTTCCTGGACAACTATGTCAACTGCTTGCTAGAGATCTGCCCCCTCTACGACTTTGCCCCTACCATTGCCAACCATACCCACACCAGCAAACCTACCTTCAGACTTATTGATGTAGTAAAGGAGGTGGTTGCCAAACTGGTAACAACCTATCTGGCTGGTTAGTTCCTTGGGAGCATTTGAATGGTCATTTTTGAAGATGTTGGAGTTGGAGGGATCCACCAGATACTGCATGATCTTGATGAATTCAGGGTCAATAGTGCACATGTCTTTGACATCAGAGAGGAGATTGTTGGTGATCTTGAGTTCAGTGAAGTTGCATGCAGAGATGGTCAGCAACTGTCATTTGAGTGGGTGGCTTGTGAGTGGAGATCTACCTGAACTGAAGCTTTGGAAGCAAAATGATGTCAGGACAGAGTGTCAGCTACAGTATTCCACTCCCCTGGTGTCCACTGGATGATGGGACAGAAGGCACCCAGCTTCATCTGCATTGAGCTCCCATTCCTCAAGGCCACCTCCTTCCAGAACCATGACTGCAAGATATGCCTAGCAGACAAGTTCCTCATCCGAGGGAAGTGCACCAAGCCCCTCACCCTCTGAATCACCAGATGTGACTCCAAATTCACCTCCCATTTCTGGAAACGGCTCTGTTGTTCACTTAATGTCCAACTAACCATCACCACTACAGCCCATCCTCAGACCAATGGCCAGGCAGAGCAGAAAAATGACTGGATTCTCCAAGCACTGTGCCACTTCCTCAATTACCAGCAAGATGACTGGGATCTTCACCTTGCCAAGGTCAAATTTGGCATCAACAACACCATCAACTCCTCAACTGGCTACACACCATTCTTCATCAAATTTGGTTGCCATCCATGATCCATTTTTAACATTGATTTTACAGTTTATTCTCCACTCTCCTTACGGGACCTCAAGGCTACTTACCAAGTCACTAAGGACTGCATATGGGATGTACAAGATCATTATTCTGCCATCTCCAATTGCTGCACCTCTGTTCCCCATTCCAAGTCAGAGATCTTCTCCTGATCTCTCTCAAGGACTTCAAGCTGCAAAACATCTGTTACTGACCCACTGACAAGCTCTCAGATCAATACACGGGACCATACAAAATCATCAGGCTTGTTGAAATGCCACTTCTTACCATCTTGACATCCCTGATTTGTGGGATGTCCATAATGTGTTTCATCCAGAAAAATTGCAGCTCTACTACCACAACAAAAATTCTCATCCTCCTGATGCCCAGCCACTCAATCTCCACACAATTTACCAGATTTTACATCAGCACACAATTGATGGGAAAGGCCAAGTCTTTTGTCTCATGGAAGGCCCACCACCCAGTTTTCAATTGTTGGCTTGACACAACTCCAGACCTTACTTGTTGCCTCCTCCAACAAACAGAAGATCAAGTTGCCATGGCAGACACCAAAATCATCTAAAGCCAAGCTTCCAAAAGAACCTATTAGACTGCAAAAGGAGGGCATGCCAGAACACTGAGGATGTTTGGCACATGGGTAGCCTTGGTGTTGTGCTGGTTGGCACTGTGGCTTTGGCTATGTCTGCTGTGGCAAAAGGTCATGTTGTCAAGCTTCTCTGCCTCCTGTTGGAGCTTTTTGAGGTCGTTGTTGATGCAGAAGAGCTCAGGCATGATGCGTAGATGGCACTTGAGTCCTTGGAGGTACTTGACACACAGGTGCTTGAGGGGTAGGTCATGCCAGAAGCAGCAATGGCAGAGGTGAGCTCGTTGAACTGGGCTGAGTAAGCACTGGTGGACTTGCACTGGTACAGGTTCTCCATGGCCTCAATGACCTGAGTGAGTGTGAGCTGGGGGCTGAAGGATTGCTGAAATCCATTCAGAGTAGCATTCTCAGGTCATTGGTAGCGCGTTCTGACTCTGGTAGACTGCGCCAGGTGATGCGTGCATGGTTGTTGAGACCTGAAGCCACAAATTGGATGTAGGTAGGTTTGCTGGTGTGGGTATGGTTGGCAATGGTAGGGGCAAAGTTGTAGAGGGGGCAGATCTCTAGCAAGCAGTTGACATAGTTGTCCAGGAAGTTCTGGAGTTTGTGGGCTGGCCAGTTCTTGCCAGAACCTGCGAAGGTGATGGGCTTAATGGGGGGCATCCTAAAATAGGGGAGGGGATGGGCTACAGTAGCAGTACCCTCGGCTTGAAGGCCTGGGGTTGCACAGGGACAGTGGAAGCAGACATGGTGGCCTGAAAGTGACACAAGGCTTCAAGCTCAGTCAGGAGGCACTGGTTGGTCTGGCTGATTTCAGCATAGGATTGAGTGAGCTGCTGGAACTGCTGGTCAGCAGTGTGGTCCTGGAGGTCATAAGGATGTCTGAGGAGGAGGACATAGCTCTGGTGCTACCAAATGATAGGGAATTGGAAGGTAAGATATTCAGAAGTTGATGCTTTATTTTGTTAAAACACTGCGTCCTTTTATAGCAATTTTGTAATGGAAATATTCGAAATATAACTGATGTTGTAATGGAAATATTCGAAATATACCTGTTGTTGTGATAGGCAATATTTGAAATATACAGAACTGCAGTTGAACCCTTATCGGGATGATCCGGGTGGAACCGGAAAGCTCATTATGTAATAGAAAAGCAGGTTGTATAGTGTAGTGGTCATCACCGCGGTTTCTGATACCGCTAACCCCGGTTCGAATCCGGGTACGACCTCGATATGGAACGGTTTTTCTTGCAGGCAAGATGAGCCGATTGTGGCGTTTTCGACTTACCGTGAACCTCAAGACAGCCTCGGAGTTGAGTCATTTTCATTTTGACCTTTCTCCGCTTCCGTTTCACAATTAGCAATTGAAGCGGTACCCGCACCATCGAGCGGCGTGCTAGAAAATGAATGCAGGAACTGCGACAAGGCGAGACAGAACCGGCGCGTTTTGATTTGGTTGAGAGGGCCTTCATTCCAAACCAACAGACTCACGAACTTAAAACATCTCTGGAAACTAAAAAAGCAAGCACACTATTCCGACAAAGTGGTCCACAATATTTTCGAGAGCATACGGTGGAAGCAAGAAAGGGCAACGAAAATGCGGCCAAAGCGTAAATCCGAGAACACGTGCCTCGTCGCAACCTGCTTTGGCATCGAATGCCATGTGGCTTGTAGATGCGAGTGGGTCGAGCGGAAACAGCGTAGCGACGCAGACATCGCGAGAACAAGGTGCGATGATGGTTGCCGACAGACGCGTTCCCTTCTCGGATCTCGTTGGCAAACGTGTCTCGTCGCATTCGAATCAATGACATGACTCAGAAGAAGTGCTGCTGGCAATAGTTCTCTCGCCGCATGTATGCACGCTTTCATTTGAATCGTGTTATATCTTGGTTCGAATTCGTGAGGGTCTAATCCTCCCAGCCAACCCTTCGTACATGGGTGGGTGTATGTTCTGCGTCAGTCCATTTCGGTATTTGCAAATTCGAGGCAGGTGGACAATGGGAATCGACCTTTTCCTTGTCGTTGTGCATCGATTTCGTGCTTTGTGTCCAATCTCCACCGAAACTTTTTCTGGCATTAACATTTCAAGAATATTGGACACGTCGATCGTGATAACATAATTTGGGAAATATTCTCGCGTATGTTTGGATTAGATATTTATATGATTTTTATAGAGGTCACCGCCTGATTGGCTCAGCTGGTAGTAGCGTGGGGCTGTTAACCTCAAGGTCAGTGGTTCGATCCCACTATCAGGCGTTTTTTTCCTGCAAATGTCGCAGTGACTTGTGCTGCGGTTCATCCTTGATCGGGTAGATAGTCTCTTTTCCATTTCAAGGGGCTGCCTTTCAATTGAGATAGAGAATAGTTTGTGATTTACTCACCCAATCTACACCTTTTCGCTCAAGAGCCAGTTTCAAGGTATGCACTCAATTGTTATCACCTATTCGCTGCAATATGAAGAGGCTCATGCAACACGAAACTTTTATTTGGAAGACGCAGTAGTCAGCCAACGAGTCCAATACATCCTGCACTACAGGGACACGGTATCTCGCGCCGCTGCTCTTGCTACCCACTGTTGCAGTTACAACTTGCATCCCAATAACGTGCAACCGAGACAATCCGAGCCCTGTCAAGGCAGTTCCAGCTGAGTCACTCGTAGTCGCGACAGTTTCAAACACACTCATCAACCCATACCCCGCGCCTCGTGACGTGGGTGATGCCGCCCCAGATGACGGACCGGCTAACGGCGTTTTCAACTGATGAAGTTGCTCAAACATGACTTCATCGGCGCAATCGCCACCAAAACAAAGCACGAAATCAAACAACAAAGATGTGCATCCAAAAGATTCCCCCGCGGGTGACATAGTAGGCGTTGTGCTGGAATAAGAGACGGAAGGAAAAAACTTCGAGGACTGGCGCATCGCTGCCACCCTGCCAGTACCGAGGCCGGCATCTTGAATTCAACGCCGTGCGCAATACTCTGCTGTCGAATGGCGTCGCTCCAACATCCGATCCCGAGTCGGCATAGTTTATGGTCAGGACCACAACGGTATATGATCAGCTTTGATCCCCTGACTTTTGTTCTCAATGAATCAGAACCTCCTTGGAGAAGGCCACTGCTATAACAGAATGAACCTCATCTTGTTCGCTCATGGTCTGTATTCTGAATCCATCCAATTTGCGCAGACATCAAATTTCTGAGCTTTCCGAAACGTTCTTTACTTTCATATTTCTGTAAGTTTCTAAAATTCAGCTATATATAAAAGTGAACCAAAAACATGACAATAAATAACCTGATTTTATATGAAATGCAACCCCTTCCCCAACAAGTGTATTACAGAATAGGCAGAAATTTTCAGATACAAGTTCAATGTTTATTGAGATCAGAAGAAGTCTGCACTTAATACTATTCTGCTCTTATACTTATAATTGTGGAAGCTTTGAGAATACAGTAATTGAAAGAATATTACAGAATTTGAAAATACTTGATATGTGGCAAATATAAGAGGATATGTACTTGGTTTTGTTCTTGTAGGCATTGTAGAAGGTCAGGAGTAGCATCAATTCAACAGTTGTAGACTGGATGGTGGTTTTTCCAAGTTGTAGTGCTTGTTGATGCAGGGGTGCTTGTCCTGATCATAGTAATAAAGGCATAGCTTTTCTGAATGGAAAACTGGGTGAACATCCCATGTGTCTGGAATGTTGAGCTTGCAGGATGGGGCTTCTCTGATGAGTTCAATAATCTTGTAATTCAGATAATTTCAGTCAGTCAGTAGTGGAGATCTTGTCACTTGAAATCCTTGAGGGTGATAAGGACATAATTGTTGACCTTGAATGGGGTTTGATATGTCAGCAATTGGCAATAGCTGAATAGCAATCCTGATGCTTGCAGATGTGATCCTTTACAGCTTGATACATGGCCTTGAGATTGTAGATATCAAGTGAGTCATACACAGCAAAGTCAATATTCATAATTGCTCTTGGATGTTGTCCATATTCAGAGAAGAATGGAGAGTGGCCTGTGGTTGAGTTGATGGTGTCATTGATGCCAAATTCTACCTTGGCAAGTAGAGATCCCAATCATCTTGCTAGCAATTTACAAAGTGGCATGGAGATTGAAGAACCCAATCATCTTTTGTTCAGTTTGACTGTCTGTCTGTGATTGAGCAGTGGTGGCAATTGTGAAGGTGATACTGCGGGATTTGCAGAGGGTTTGCCAAAATTGAGAAGTAAACTTGATGTCATGGTCACAGATATAATGTAAAGGGATGCCATAATGTTGGCAATTCCTTTTTCAAAAGATTGGCAGTGGCAGTAGCAGTGTCAGTTGTGCAATATGGGGCTAAATGTGTTGGTAAGAGAAGCTACTACTACTATAAGACCATCATAACATGATTTAGTAAGTGGGAATTCAGTCATGAAGTCCATTGAGCAAGTATGCCATGGATGAGGTGGCATTTTGTGCAGCTTGAGAAGACCATATGGAAGGTTGCACTCAATCTTGAGGCAGGTGTCACTGGTCTGGACCAATTTCTGGATGTCAGTATGCATCTTGGGTCAGTGGAAGTAGTGGGAAATTTGTTCATAGGTGCATTCCCAGTTGTTGTGGATGGCTGGGCCATAGGAATGTTACTTGCCAATGATGCACCCCCTGCATCAACAAGTGCCACAACTTTGCATTATTGACAAAATTCTCACCAACACTAACATTCTTTCATTTACTATGTTCCACATTTATGAGTATAAGAACAAACATCTTCTGACCTCAATAAAGCATCAAACTTATATCTGAAATCCACTGTCTATTCCGTAACAGCAATATGAGAAAGAATGAGCTTTCTGGTGCCTTCAAAATTCCCTCCAATAAGAATCCAACTTCAGTTCCCTTGACTCAGATCTCCTACAACACTTGAGTGATTTTGAAGGCTGAATGTTGATATCAAACAGACATATTTTGAATATTCTTCCATCACAAAAATGCCATAAAAGGTGCAGTGTTTTTACTGAATAAAACATCAACTTCTGAATATCTTCCCTCCAAATTCCCTATCATTTGGTGGCACCAGAGCTATGTCCTCCCCTAAGACATCCATATGACCTCCAGCACCACCCCATGCCTCCCACTGCTGGTCAACAGATCCAGCAGCTCATCCAAGCCTACAGGAAACTCTGCCAGACCAACCAGTACCTCCTGACTGAGCTTGAAGCCATGCAAAACCAGGTCACCACTTCCACTGTCCCTACACAACTCAAGGCCCCCCAAGCTGAGGGTACTGCTACCATAGCCCATCCCCAGCCATATTTCAGGATGCTCTCAGTTTAAGCCCATTGCCTTTGCTGGCTCGTCAAGAACAGACTGGCCGATGAACTCTGATCACACAATCAGATGCGAAAAAATTAGAAACAAAACTGAAACAAAGTTGGCATCATCACTTAATTAGCCAAAGAAGTGCAGGAAGGTTCACATGATTAAATGAGAGTTGCGGCAAGACTTAGCAAAATGTCAGGACTTGGCAGAGTTTGATTAAAATGCGTGAACTTGATTGAAATGTGTGCCAACATTCTATTACCCACGGAAGTCCGAAATTGTCTCATAACACCCAGAGTGCATCACTGACATACACACTGATATGATCCCTGAAGCAACTCAGAGCCTGCCCTTCTGACCATCTACCCAAGGATGAACTCAAGGTATTGAAGGAAGAAATGACTTACCTCCTCATGCACTCACACGTCTGTGACTCCATTGCCCCCTACAGCTCTCCTATGTCCTTTGTCAAACAGAAGAACAAGCTATCCCTCATCTTTGACTACTGCATGCTTAACAAGCATACTGTCAAGACCATTGCTGAACATCCTGGAGTCCCTCAATTGCCTGTGCCATGTGCATGTCTACTCCAAGTTCGATCTCACTACTGGTTACTGCCAGCTCTGCATCTGTCCTGATGACATCCACAAGATTGCCTTCTGCACCAAGTATGGACATTTTGCATGGGTCATCATTCCTTTTGGCCCTGCCAATGCCCCTGCCGCATTCCAAACCACAATCAATGGGATATTTTGGGAATTCATTGATGACTTCCTCACCACCTACATTGACAACCTCCTCTGTTTCTCTGAGAACCATCTCTTGCATATTGACTAGATGCTCCCACTGACACCATCCATCACTTTATCCACTGACATGCTGCCCTTGTAGCCCCTCTCTTGGATCTCCTCCAAGATCACAAGATCATGCCCTTTGACCAATGCTGGAACAAACCACTCAGAAAATCTTCATTGAAGTAAAATCTGCCTGGGCCATGTTTGACCCACACAAACCCATCCACATCTCCAATTCCCTACATTAACCTTCTGCGCAGAATAGACATGCATTTCAAAGATTAGTTTGATGCTTATTGAGATCAGAAGAAGTCTGCTCTTATACTCATAAAATATGGAAGCTTCGAGAATACAGTAAATGAAAGAACATCAGAGAAGTTGGAAATACTTGATATGTGGCAACTTGAAATATTCAAAATGGGTGGTCACAGAATCAGCCAATCTGAGGCTTGTTCTGTTACACTTTACTGAGTGATTTATTGACCTCAGTCAAAAGCTCATCTCCATAGCAGCCAGCGAACACAACTGAAAGGCTGCTTGCTGTTAAGGGGATGACACGGTCCTTTGCAACTGTGATAAAATTAACTCAACATAAAGCAGCTACATGTCTCTGGATTTTTTGCAGAGCGCGAGGTCTTCTTTATATTTTACGCTCGTGGCCTGTGAAGGCACAAATATTTTTGGATGCGTGTTCAAAAAGCGTGGACGCAGCATCTTGGGAGCCGTTGTTGCAGGATTGGAGTTGGGAGGAAGAGTGAGTCACAGTGGAGGCCAAATTTCTCAGACACACACCGATGTGGTCAAGCAGACTAGAGGACGGCTTTGAAGGTGGTTCTGAGACAGCAACGCCCCTTCTCTCCTCCAGTGGACGGGTGCTAAATGAGTGGGCGCAGTGACTGTGGAGCAGTGGTGAGTGAATCTGCGGAAGCACTGAAACATGCATCTTTACGTGTCTTTCTTTTTTTCTTCTCAACAAAACATGAGGTATTTGTGATTTGTGGGGGCAGGCGCGCAGGTGGATGCTTCCTGGCGCGTTGTCGCCAGTGCATGGAATGGAGGCAGGGTTGGAGGGTCGGAGGGAGGGATGGTGGTGGCGTCGAGAGGCAGACCACTGACCCGTCCTCTGCCGCCAGTGACAACAACCAGCTGAGCGACCTCCCAGAAGGCGAAATCGAGAGCAACTGGGACACGGGTTCGTGGCCTGAAACCAAGTTCCGTTCAGCGAGTGCTTAACCCCCTTCTTGCAGTGGTCGACAAGTTCGACGACATGCAGCTCAAGGAGGAGCTGCTGAGAGGAGTATACTCTTACGGGTGCGTGTAACGTGCGTGAACAGAGGACTCAGGGAGATTGACGTCAAAGTGTGCGACAGTTTCGAGAAGCCGTCCGCCATTCAGCAGCGCGCTATTCTCCCCGTCGTCAAGGGACACGACGTGATTGCCCAGGCCCAGTCAGGTGAAGAATCCCACTGGATGGTACACTGTGACCCCCTAAACAAAGTCATTCGTCCGGGTGCTTTGCCAAAAAAACCAGGAACTGGAAAGACCGCCACTTTCTCCATCTCGGCCCTCCAGTCCATCGATATGAACCTCAAGAAGACTCAGGCTCTCATCCTCGCCCCCACCCGTGAGTTGGCGCAGCAGATTCAGAAGGTCGTTCTCGCCCTAGGAGACTACCTCAACGTTGACTGCCACGCCTGCATTGGTGGAACCTCCATCAAGGACGACATGCGCAAGCTCCAGGACGGAGCTCAGATTGTCGTCGGAACCCCCGGCCGTGTCTTTGACATGTGAGTTTTTTCTGCTAGAAGGCGTACTGTTATGTCACAAGCCTTAAACTCGAATGGGGTCCTCACATGTGAAGTACAAACTAACTCACGATTCGGTTGACAGGATCAACCGTGGTCTCTTCCGCACGGATGACATCAAGATGTTCATTCTGGATGAGGCCGATGAGATGCTCTCGCGCGGTTTCAAGGACCAAATTTATGACGTTTTCCAGACCCTCCCGGCCTC
>MU615322.1:0-10005 GCA_025201725.1 Chytriomyces sp. MP71
CACAACCGTTGCTGGGCCCTGCTGTGCACTTACCCTTCGGGGTAACGTGAGGCTACAATTTTTCCATCGGGAATCTCGCTTTCGAGCGGACTCCTGGCCCCCCTTCCTCATCAATATCCTACAAAGTGATGAAACAGAAAAGAATGCAACACGTAGAGTGCGTCAAAGAATAGAGGTAAACACGTAGAGTTGAGTGTCGAATCCCACTCATCGCTGTAACCAACTTGTTTGCACACGTCAAGCTCTCATGGATAAAAGATATGACTGCAGATTCCGGTTCATCATTGTCGCTGTGTAACCAACTTGCTTGCCCACGTCATTAAGATACGCGCGAGATAACTGAGAATACCTGGCTTAGCAGCTGCGAAAAATTCGAGAACGCAAAAAAGGATTGGTTCGCAGGTGAAAGACAAACCTGTTTTATCTCGCTTGGCAGACAGGGGAGTAGTGTACGGGCAGTCTGCCATTGAGAACCCCGCCCCGCTCTCACCACCCTTCTATCTTGCTCCTTTTGTTGAGCAGTTTAGTAATTTGGACATCAAGAGCTCTGAAATGATGGCAGATAGGATCGATATAGTTGAGTTTGCTCATGTTGTCAGGGACAGGATGGCTGGGAGACGAGGTCACTTGAAGTATATCATGCCGGGAATAACGCCGTCGACTTCAATGAGAGGAGTCGTCGTATGCTCTATGCACGATGATCCTCACTATGTGAGGATGCCGTTAAAGTGGAAAGTCAAGGTCAGGGTTCCTGCTGTGAAGACAATTGAGGGGAGTCTTGTATATAGTGTATGGAGTGAGATACCTTGCATGATGGTGATTATGCCATCCTCATGAGGGCTCCCGTTCTGTCGGAGAGATCAAATACACCAGTTAGACTAGATTTTTGGGACTGTGATGCTAGTAGTGTTCTTCCGGAGATGTGTTCTTACCTCAATCTTGACTACGATGGCGATGAAGTCCACGTAATTGCAGTAAGAGGAAGTAAAGGTGTCAACGAATTGAGGTCTCTCAAGCCGAAGTATCCCTCGATTGAATCTCTAGGGCTAATGTCAAGTCTCAACTACAGTCCAGCCTTAGGATGTATCATGATCAGCTCTAAGAACCTACATTCGATGCCTATGTTGTTCATCACCGACACTACGTCTTGCTGAACCGGCAGAGGGTCACTTTCGAAGCAATGACTGCAGACGTTTCCAACGCTTGACTTTGCTCGATGACACTCAATACTTCCTTGCGTGACTCCTCTTCTGACGTACTATATCTTTGCTTGCTGACGTACTCCACTGCCGAGTTAGCCCTGGTGTGCGCATAGTTTCGTCTACCGTCCAACCTAGTTTGCAGTTTTCCGTTGATCCTTCCGACATCTTGCTAATCGGTTGCTTTAGTAGCAATATTTACAATGTCATTCCAAGCTAACAGTGTGCGTTGATACCTAAAATTTTATCACTCTACATGTTGACCCGCTTGATTCAATTGATTCTTTGCTGGTTTCCGGCGCATCCCACCAAACCCGACCTAGGCAACTTCACTGTACAATCTAACTGGATACACTGCCCCCACGCTGGATTAAACCACGGGCGTTTCGCTTACGAGGCGAACGCTCTGCCGCTGAGCTCTGGGAGCCTATTGGCAACTTCGCAAGTGAACACAGACCCTATTTTAGTATTCCAATCTGGTAATTTTGCGCGTCTCACATGTGTCAATACCAATTGGAACTTGGAGTCAACGCCATTGAAATGTTTGGTGATAACTAAACAAGCCTTGCTTTTCACTTAGGCATCACTCACTAATTCAGCACCTAGAATGAACTGTAAGAGTTGAACTATTGCAAGTGAGTGGCCTTTCACCTTTTGGGCTGTGACGGGCTTCGTAACAGGCGGCTGTGAGGCCAGTGGCCCTTTGAACTTTCCACAAACTGTGTGGCCTGCAAACAAAAAGGTAATCAAATATGCATATGATATTGGACACTTTGGTCATGCCGATTCAGCTTTCACTACATTGAACATTAGTGCTTGTCTCTGCCAGGAAGGCTTTGATTGGAAGTGAAGATAACGTCCAGTCATTTCCTTTTGCTTTTATAGGAAGGGTGGAAACCAACGCACGCCCTTACGCAGCCCAGTCGCGTTCAACGCCTCGTGACTGAGCAACTTGTTGAGGAAATTCGTTTCAAACCTTTCACCTGTTCCGCTTCAAGCTCAAAAAGTTCTTTATCCTGAATTGTTGCCTTCAATCAATGCAGATATATCATATCTTTATTCATGTGCTTTATTCACAGATGATGCGTCCAAGTCGCAAGGAAAGTGGTGCAGCCAACTATTTGAGGTGTATGAAACCTGATTCAAGAGAGTGACGCAGCCCTGTCGTACTCCTCCCGTGATAGTCTGTGCGGTTGAAATTGTGCAAGAACGCGCGCTTAGGACTATTTTGGCGATCCAGGTGATCCAGACGAACCGGGCAAGCTGATGGCTCCATTCTCATCGACATGATAATAAGTGCTCATTCGCTGCTCATGTTGCCTCCTCCTTTTCTCCGCCACGGCGCGTCGCGCCTCCTCCGACAACTCTATTTGCGCCACGACGCGCGATGCCGGAGGTTCCCCGGCAAGCTTATCGGCGTACATCTTTATCTTGTCGGCGTGCATATGCAGCTTCTGCATGTGTTGCTTCATTTTGTGTTCGTGTTTCTTCATGGCGTTGTGGTATCTTCGGCGTTCGTCATCGCTGATGTCGCCCGCGCGAAAAGAAGGAGACGCGCTGGTGGGTGATGGAGATGGACTCTTTCGAATCGGTGTGGAAGTGTACGGATGAACGGGCAAGGGTCCCATGTGTTGCGGTGGGGAGGGAGGAGCTGAAGGAGTTGGTCGCTGGTCGAAAGGAACAAAGACCCATAAACCGTTGGCAGTGGGTGAACTTCTAGCTGGGCTTTCGTCGAACATAACGTTGTCTGTTGTCATCTTTGGAGTACTTGCTTTGTTTTGAAGGGAAGGAGAAAGGAGAAGGGATGGCCGCGCGACCCACGAAAAATCGTGCAGTCCACGAAAAAACGAAAAAAGCCACTTTTCAAAGCGCGCCTATATGTGCCACTGAATAGAAAAAGGAAACAGGCGAACATTACAGCTATTATCTCTATCTCCCATCGTCCAGTGTACGACGCATCAACGGGAAACGGGAGGGGAAAATTGTCTCGTTCTACATCAAGGTCGCGGTGTGGAGAGTGGCCTTTGGAATCTGGAGCCGGTAAGGGCGGCAGATCAAGTATGGCGCATGAAGCGGACAGGTGAGAGGGATCCAAATTTGCAACATGACATAAATGGAATGATTGAAATAAATTGAGGGCGTCTGCCGATTTCGAACATTGCAGGACACGAGTTCCAGAACTCATCGACTCTATCGCACTCTTCACGGCCCTTCTTTCCTCACAATGTCATACCATATTCCGTTCATCCGTTGTCTGATCGTGAATCAAGGTCAACTACGCGTGAAGCGTTCGAGTACGAGGATCGCAATAAGAACACAATGCTCGGAACAGTGGGGTTTGCGACAGTAACGGCGACGAAGGTGATGACAGGAATATTTTCATTTTCCTACACTTTCTCCAAAATGTGTGAGAATTCGCGCCCACGTTTGTGAGCAGGGTCAGAACGATCAGAACGAGTCCCATATTTGAGGCTTTATTTTACGTCAAAGCCCCGCCAGCAAATCCTCATCATCGTCACTGTCGTTCACGGGACGTCGCGTAATCTGCAGTTGCAAAAATAATCAGCATAACCCCACGTGAAGCAAGCAGCGAAACCCCAACGCTTTCTCACCTTGATTTTGGACTCCACCTTGGCAGCCTGCTGCTCGTTCAGTTGCTCCAATAAATCAATCAACATGTTTTCGTTCACTTTTCCACGAAGCTGGCCAGATTGCGCCTTATAGAGAAAGAGAAAATGGCTAAGTAGGAGAAGTGGCCACGATGTGGAATCACTTCATTGTACCATTCGAATGAGCAGGTCTTCTACGGCACGGGCCTTTTCAGGTTTCACGATGGATATACGAGCCACTGGTTGATGGAATTACGAATGCGAGGTATTAGACAGGATTCTGAGGAGGTTGGTTCACGCGCCCCCGAGGATCGATTGAACCAATGTTGTCATATGACGGAGTAGAACTACGTACGTCTCTCTCGCGCGCTGTTGTCAAGCAGCTGGATAAGCTGTGCTTGCGGGCTTGCATATTAGCGCACCGTTAGTGACAAGGTATCAAGGCGCGAACGAACCATGGTGCGCCGCATCTCGTCCATCTGTCTGCAGCCACGTCCAAAGTACGCGAATGTGCACATCCCGTCAGTGTTTGCGTTCACAGAACCGGCGCAGGCAAACTCACGCCAACTTCTCCGCGTCGTCCGCCGACGCCTTCGCAGGGGTCAGTCCCGGAGGCAAGGCACCACCCGCACCGCCTCCACTCTCTGCTGCACTTCCACGGAGCTCCGCCATTCTTTTCGCGCGGATGGCTGCCAGGTCGTCGTCTCCGTCCATTTTCAGAGTGCTGTTGTGCAGGGTTTTTTGTTTCCACCCCGAGCGATGCGGTACGTATGCGAGCGCTTTATTCCCTATCCTTTCGCTACCCTGAATGCGTATGCTTTCGTCTATATCGAAATATCATGCAGCGCCACGCAGCTCACGGCCTTCTGATGGCCGTTGTAGTGTCGGATCGTTTCAGACGTCGACAGGTCCCAGAGACGCGCGCTATTGTCAGAGGATCCTATTGTTTTGAATTGTCAGTTGAAGGGGTGTGATGAGTGGGAAATGCGTCACCAGTGACGAGGTAGGCTGAGTCGGCGCTGAACGCCACGTCCCACACCCTACATGATACGGTTCAAAAATCAGCATCAACAAAATACACACTTCAAGGAAGTAGCAAGAGAAAAGCAATTTACCAGCGCTGGTGCCCCTTGAGGGTTTTTTCCAGCTCGAACCCGTGATCTATGCTAGACCAAATCTTGACCGTGTGGTCTGCGGAGCTGCAACAAAATGTTGGTTGCATTGTTTAGCGAGCTGGATGTCCAAAAATGGGAGGATTCGTACCAAGTGGCGAGCGATCGCGTGTCGGGGCTCAAAAGGCATTTTGTAATGTAAGTCTTGTGCGCTTGCACTTGCTTGACTGCTTCCAAGTCCGTGAAATCGCCCTTGTTCTTTGTCCGCCACACATAAACATTTCCCTAGTACAAGTTTGATTGGGAAAGACGCGTCAGTGTACAGAAAACAAAACAACAGCATCCGAAAGCTGCACAATACTCCATTCAACATACCTTGTTGTTGGCAGCAACCAGTAAACTCCCGTCAATCGCCATGCTCACGCTTCGCACGGGCACATCTTCTTCAGGCACGAGCTCGTGCGTGCAGCGGTTCTCGCCGAGGTCCCATACCTTGATGGTGCCGTTTTGGTCGCACGAGACGAGCTCGCCCTGATTAGGGTGGATGATTACGTCTGTGACGGGGGCTTTGAGTTGGTAGTCGCGTTGTACGTTCGGGGAGCTACATTTTTTGAAGTGTTACCGGCAATAGGTTTGCTGATCCGACGCGGATCGAAGGATTGTCTGAGGCAATGACTTGCTCACCGAATGTCCCAGATTTTGATGGACCCGTCCTCGCTGCCTGTCACAATCCATCTGCCCGCAGATTGGAAGCCAAGCGCGGTCACATTTGACGTGTGCCCTTCGTAGGATGTGATCTGGTGGAATGTTTGTTTTTGAGACCTAGGTTCATCGGCTCCCCGTCCATCATAGAAAGGCAACTAGGTCGCTGAAGAGAACGAATAGATACGCACGGCGTTCCCATTGTTTGTTTGGGCGTCATAAAGGCGGACGTGTGGGTGTCCTGTACGAAAAAAGTGCTTGGTAAGTCCACAGGTTCCCACACGAGAAAGCGCGGTGAGTACCTGCAGCAGCGAGAAAGCGCTTATCCGGTGATATTGCGATACGGTTGACTTGCTGGTGTAATGGTGTTGGATCGCGGTGGAGGGGATGTCCGGGCGGGCAAGGAAGCGCATACCGAGTCCGTGTGCTGAATGGTGCGCACGCATATCCCGGAGAGGGCCTCCCAGAAGCGGATGGTGTGGTCGTAGCCGGCCGTTGCGAGGAGGACCGACTGCTCGGCGGACATGACTTTCTCTGCTCAAAATGATGTCTGGCAACGGCGGCTGGAACGGCGGATACGCGGGCGGCGGCGGCCAGTACGGCAACACGAGCACCGGGTTCGGAGGCTACGGCGGCAGTGCGGCGGGCGGGTTCGTGTCCGGATCGCAGGGCGGCGGAGACTCGCCGTCGCAGAAGACCTTCCGCAACGGCACGCTCGTCCCCGTCACCGTCCGCATGCTCGTCTCCGCAAAGCCTCTCAGTGCGGACGCGCCGCTCATGCTTGCCAATCACGAACTCTCCAATGTGTGTTGCCTGACGTCCGTCATGCTTGGCTCGGAACGACCCCTTTCTTATTTAAACTCTGTAAAATAGGTGCGCATCATGGGTCGCATCACAAGGAGCCAGGTCACTTCCCAGCTCGTCCGCTACACTGTCACCGACGGCGCCCACTCGGTCGAGTGCACAAAATTTGGTGCCGGCGACGGCACAGACGCCGCGGACGCGCCCGCGTTCGCGTGAGAACCCTTTTTCCGTCTAAGAGAAGGGATGCATATTCACAGAAATCCTTGGGCAGGGAGGGCACCTATGTCAAGGTGTTCGGTCTCGCGAAATTCAACACCAAAAACGCGACCGTGATCATCAACACGAACCATGTGGCACCTGTTTCCGGCATGGACGAAGTCACTTTTCACAACCTCGAATGCGTGTATGTTCACTTGCAAATGACACGGGGCACCGACGTCCTGCAGAACCCGGCCATGAACCCAACACAATCCAATGCGTTCCACAACAGCGCATACAGCGCAGGCGCCACGCCAGGCGGAGGATTCAACCAGAACAGCGCGGGTAACACTAAGTATGCGGGTCTACCGCGTGTCGAGGCGAGCATCTTGCAGCTGCTAGACGCGCAGGACGCGCTCTATCAGGATGCGATTCAGCAGTCTTTGAGAGGAATTGCGAGTGCGCAAGAGATTGAGTTGAGTTTGTCTTTTCCATACTCCCGCAGGTTCATGCCCTCTGATTGATAATGTGCGTACATTACGCAATACAGCAACGCTATCTTGAATCTTGAAGGAGAAGGACATATTTTCGACAGTGGAGAGGGATTCAGAAAGACGGGATGATGGACGCAGTGTGGAGCTGGCTGATGGACGTGGCAGGGAATGTTTCTTTTGTTTCCCAAATCGAATGCAGTCACGATTGTGTTAGGATACCAAATTCCTGCTTTTTTTTCTATTAGTATCGGACATTCTGATGTATTTAAAGCTCTTGCTTTCATAGTATTTTCGGAATTTAGGACAGTCAGCACAAACGACGCGTTTCCTGAAAAGTCGCCATTGATGAAGTCAACGGCTTTCCCGTTCCACAATTGAAAGGGCGTTTGACTCTTGAGGAGTCATATTGCATGTGTGAATGCGGTACTTCAATCCGCTTACCCGCGAATAATGATTGAATCTTGATAAGAGATGAGGAGTACACTTGACTCATGAGGAGTCCTAGGAAGGGTGCTATGCGACAATCTCGTGTAAGGTCCTATCTTCCCCTTCTGCCTCATTATAAATCCAGTTTCTTGCAAACTTTGCGCGTTGGTGTTTGAAGATTCACAACGATGGATGTGTTATACCAAAAGCGGTTTTTTCAATCTGCTTGCTCGTGACGACAAACTGTCATTCCCTTCCCAAATGAAAGAGAATAAGAAGGGAGCATAACACGGCGCTTTCAATGAAGGACTCATGGGTTGGAGATGGTCGATGGCCTTGTTTGTATCAAAATTAAATATGTGGCTCAGTCAGCGCGGGATTGCGCATTTGCACGCGACTGCTCCTCTACAGTGTTCCCTTGATTGATTGGGAACGTCGGTGGAACACGGGCCACGAAGACGCTCGTCTCGGTTCCTTAAACCTTTCGCTGGCCGCGTTTGATTCAATTGATCGCATTGAAAATTTTCAGTTTGGCTTGCTTTCATGTGCAGCCCATGAGGTGCCTGATGAAAAATCAGGTTGTCAGCAAGCATTTCGTACATAAGGGGATCATGGTCCAGTCCGTACAAAAACCAATAGTACCTGGTCGTCCTTCCAAAGTATGACTTCACTATCTTCTGTCACGGCAACTGCAACTCTCGTCGCGACTTCCGCACCAAAACCAACCGGCGTACCCACTGGAATGCCAAAGCTCGCCCCAGGACAGTTTCCTCCTGGTTATATCCCCAACTATCCCCGTCTCGCGGGATGGGATAGTGCCGGCGCCGCCTACGCAGTCATGTCCCTCATTCTCGTCATGACGCTCTTCATTCTCTTCAACCTTGTCCGCGCGGGCAGCACTCACACGCGCACCATCTACGCTTACCTCCTCATGTGGTGTGTGTTCCGGCTTGCCTGCTTCGGGCTGCGCGGGCACGCGTTGGATGGAAACAACGGAAGCGACTTGGAGACGTATCAGTGGGCACAGATTGTGGCCAGCATTGGGTTTATGCCACTTGCGGAGGTGTCCACCTTCAACTTGCTCGCGGGAACGACTGTGGTGTACAAGCTCACGCCGCTAGGGACGGCGCGTCTCAAGGCACTGGTACAGAGCATGTTTGCCGTCTTTGTCATCTGTGTTGCTGCGTTTGCGTATGATTTCACCAAAAACAAGGCATTTGGGAGCGATGTCAAGGATCACACCTCGGATTTAGTGTTGCGTGAGATTGGTTTCAATGGTCTGCTCGGTATTACCATCTACACTGTCTTCGCGTCCTTGAGGGACGCATTGATGGCATCGCGCAAGCAGCATGTTGACCCAGAATTGGTTGCACCATTACAGAAGGTTTGTTTCGGGGTCCCCCAGACATCACGAACTCACTCTCGCCTCTGTCCAAATCCAGACGATGTACGTCATCTTCTTCCAGTCCCTTGTCATGATTGTCAAGCTCGTCTTCATAACTTACCGAAACTGGAACCCGAGCGAGCTCAAGGAGGAAAAGTACTGGTACACTCTCTCCATCTTACCAGAGTTGGTCTTTGTTCTCGCCTTCTGTACCCCGCGGTATTTGGTCGTGTTTGATGCCCTCGCCCAGCATGAGACGAACGGTGTGATTCCACCGAAAGTTGCGGAGTTGACACTGGTCTCGACGACAGTCGAGGTGGTCGAAAGCAAAGAGTTGGAGTATATCGAACCTGTTGTAGAGACGGAGAAGGAGGCGGTTACGGTAACCCTCGACAAGGAGGCTTTGGGAAGTGAGCACAATGAGGTTCTGAAAGTAGAAGGCAAAGGACTGGAGCTCCTTGCCGAAAGTGGACAGATTTGATATTTCTTGTAATTACAGTGATTTAATAATTCAGAGCAATAAAATGGCATAGATGGCATGTATACGGAGCAATTTCCAGGTAAGGGATGCGTGGCTGCAGGCAAAGGCAATTCCACTCCCCAAATCTTAACCATATAGAACAACTTTACCATAATCCGAAAATGTAATTAACTCACAAAAATAAGGAACCAAGTGGCTGAAGTACTCGAAACCCCGGGTATTTCACCCGCTCTCGATCTCCGCTTTTTTAATAATACAGTGGCGCGCAATATCACATTCTCTTTACACAGTCTCTGTTTCATTCAATTTGATCCGCGAATCCACACAAACGGAAGCATCTTTTATCAAACTTAGTTTCGGTTTAACACCACGACTTTGCCACTTGTGGTGGGTTCACTGTTTTGTAACCCTTTCACGAACCCGAAATACAGTTGCAAAAATTACAACACGTTGCATCGCTGACGTACTTTGACATGACTAAATCACTGTCCAGACCGCGAAAGAGATTAAGCAAGTGATATCAGCGTTTCAGGCCGCAGGGAATTAGCAGATCGGCTGTTCCTTCATAAAAATGCCAGATCAAGTGGCAGAAAGAC